>CAUYRH010069668.1:0-46704 GCA_963574655.1 Perodicticus potto | reverse complement strand
GTTAAAACATGAGAATCGTACTGTATTTGCAATGGTGAAAAAATAAATAAAAATGTGACGATAAGCTGGAAAAAAGTATCTAAAGCTGTGATTTTCAACTGGTGTGAAAGGGTAAGAGGATCTTAGGTATTCCTCAACAACTTTTAAAGATCATTAATTAAAATATTTTTTAAAGACGTTCAAAGTGCAGTGAGTATATTCTTTTTATACTCTTTTTTTTTTTTAATCAACATAATTTAAGTATGCTGTGGAAGTTTAACGACAGGGTCAGGTGTGCCGTGAGATTAAAAAAAAAGAAAATCACCGATCTAAAGCAACAAAAGAAATAAGATACCTAGCAGTATACTTAATAAAAGAAGCACAGACTTGTACACTGAAAACTACAAAATGTCATTACAAAAAGTTTTAAAATACCTAATTAAATGGAAAGACATCTGTGTTCAGGGATTGCAGACTTAATATTGTTAAGATGGCAATACTCCCCAAATTGATCTATAGATTCAATATGATCTCAGGTGGCTTTTTACATAAATTGACAAGCTGATCCTATAATTCATAGGGAAATGCAAGGGACATAAAATATCTAAAATGATTTTGAAAAGAAAAATAAAGTTAGTGGGCTCATACACCTATGTCTGGATTTTGAAACTTAACTACAAAACAACAGTAAGCAGGACTGTGTGGTTCTGGCTCAAGGAGAGATACGTGGAACAATTATACAAGATCAAGAGCCCAGAAATAAGCCCTCACATTTGAGGCCATTTGATTTTTGACAAAGGTGTCATGATGATTTAATGGGAAAGGAAAAGTCTTTTCAACAGATGCTGCTGGAACAACTAAATATCTATGTACAAAAGAATGAAGTCTGATTCCTATCTCACACCATACACAAAAATGAACTCAACATTGAATAAAGACTTAACTGTGAGAGCTAAAACTCTAAAACTCTTAGAAGAAAATATAGGCAGTTTGGTGCCTGTAGCTCAACGGGCTAAGGCGCCAGCCACGTACACCTGAGCTGGCGGGTTCGAATCCAGCCCGGGCCTGCCAAACAACAATGACGGCTGCAACCAAAAAATGTCCGGGCGTTGTGGCGGGCGCCTGTAGTCCCAGGTACTTGGGAGGCAGAGGAAAGAGACTCACTTGAACCTAGGAGTTGGAGGTTGCTGTGAGCTGTGATGCCACAACACTCTATCCAGGGTGACAGCTTGAGGCTCTGTCTCAAAAGAAATAAATAAATAAATAAATAAATAATTAATTAAAAATAAAATGTCATTGCCTGTAAAACTACTGACACACATTTATCTTTCTCTCTTAAAGGAAAAACCACTGCTGCTGCTTCCTTCTGGTTTTCTTTCCTTTTTTTTCTAGGCCTAAGAAAAGGAAAAATATTTAGACTAGCAAACTAATATACAATTCAGAGTACAGACAAGGGTTTTATTTTGGTTTTTCTCATAGGAGTTCACACTTTGCATAACTCCTCAGTGTTATTTTAGACATAAAATAAGCCACTAGAAAGAAGGTATAACCAGTTACCCAGCCCTAAATTCTTTTTTATAAAGCACTTCTTATGAAGAGCCTGCAAGTACACCCCACCTGGCTTTAATAGTCTTCAGTATAAGCCTTTTAATTTTTTGTGCAAAACATTTCTTAGGTATTTAACTATATCTTTTATTCATGTAGAGATTAGTTTGGCAAACATCAATAAAGAACATCCTGCCCACATACATAAGTATCCATTTAAGTTGTATTAATAAACTATTTGACTCTTAATGTGAGTATAGGAGGTCTGATGATTAGGTTCATGAACTTTCTACCTGCACTTACTTTGGCAGCACTGAACAAAGCACTTGGTAAGGTTTCATGACCTTGGTACATCAGCGTCTCACAGCTGTGGTGCACGTCAGAGTGTGGTGCTGTCTTGCTGCGTGGTGTTTATTGTCGTTGCAAGTTTTTGTGTGTGGTCACGAGAATGTTGGAGCTTGAATTAAAACAACCAACATTCTTAAATTTCTTATTAAATTTGGCAAGAGTGAAAATAAAATCAGCGACATATTTAGTCCAAGTTTATGGGGATAATGCCATGAAGAGAACAGCAGTGTATAAATGGCTGAAACATTTTTTCTGAGGGGAGAAAAAGCATCACTGATGAAGAGAAGTCAGGTGGCCAGTAATAAAACAACTGACAAAAACATTGCAAATTTTTTCAAAATGTGTATCAAAATCGATGGCTGATTATGAGAAGCATAGCAGGCCAAGTAAAGGTTGATAGAGAAACAGTTAGGAAAATCTTAACTGCATTGACCAGTAACTCATGGCTCTTGCATCATGACAGTGCACCAGCTTACATGGCCCTGTCTGTGAGTGCATTATTAGCAGTAAACAAATAACTGTGTTGAAACACCCTTCCTGCTTACCTGATCTGGCCCCTAATGACTTTTTTCTTTACTCAAAGATAAAGGAAAGACCAAAAGGAAGACATTTTGATGATATTTAGGACAAAAAGGGTAACACAACAATAGCTCTGGCCATTCCAGAAAAAAGAGTTCCAAAATTGCTTTGCAAGGTGCACTGGGCACTGGCATCAGTGCACAGCTTCCCAAGGAGTGTACTTCAAGGTATGTAGCACTTTCTCTAGGATGAATTTGTGACCTTAATTGTCAGACCTCATACTCTTCAGTATGTAGAAAATTCATTACTATAAGTGCCCATTCAATCATCCAGTAGTGAAACTAAACTTAAAAAAATGAGCAAACCCTTATCCAGGTCAGGATTGTCACCCATGGACTTGACCCCTTCCATGCCATCTATCACATGCACAATATTAAGACTGAACAATGAGACATACCAAGTAGGATTGGCCCTCAGGAAGCATACTGATTCTTATTTAAATAGTCTAGAACAGTAACCTCATGGTCAGATCCAAGTCTATACAGAGAATGTTCTTTTTCTATAGTGTACTATAAAGTACTATACAGTCTTACTGCAGTGGGCCTCAGTTTGGAAAGGCTTTGGTGAATCTGACCTGGTTGTTGAAGAATGTATGAGATTTGAAGATTTAGAATGCGCCATGTTCTAGACAAAAAAGAGAATCTGACCTGGTTGTTGAAGAATGTACGAGATTTGAAGATTTAGAATGCGCCATGTTCTAGACAAAAAAGAGAACCAGAACAAAAGTGGAGGTTATAGTGAACCTGGCTAGTTTCACTTGGGTAAGACTTGCAGTTCCCACAGAGAAACAAATACACTTTGATTATAGGTGAGACAATTCCATATTGCCTGAGAATTATTGGGAGTTACAGAGTCATCAAAGGAGTTAGTCCAAAAGACACAACATGAAAGGAATGTTTTTAAGAATTACTCTGGCAATGAGGAATTAAGTGAAAAATGAACTAAAAGAGAGAGAGGCCGGGGAGAGGTGGGTGGACTGCATTCCCATAGTCTGTTTATGATGGGTTATAGACAATGGTGACAGCAATGAGAATTCAAAGGAATAAAAACTAATAACAGTACCCTATTTTGCTTTCTGAAAATCTTGCAGTTTCTTGTTTCTTGTCTTAAAGGAAATGAAAAGGCTACATTACAAATTTTAATTTATTTACTAAATATTAAGGTGATGTTTACAAAATATTATATGAGGTAGGTACTAATATTATTCCTGTTTTATAAAGAGTTTAGTCACCTGCCTTAGGTCAAATAGTGGTAATAGAACTGGTTGGTATTTGGAGATAGCAGCTGATCTGCCATCCTTGCTTTAAACCACTGTGCTATGTGGCCTTATAAAAATGAGGAAACAGAATTTTCTCTTATCACCAAAGGAGGTAGAGGATTTTATGGTGATTGTGAAACTGGTGGTTTCCTGTGACTTCAATAGGAAAGGCCAAAGAGTTTTGACAGCTGGAGAGGGATATGTCTGATTCTGGGCATCAAGAGTTGAACGTTTCCATTGCACATTTGAGCCAGGGATTTTGTTCTCTGAGACAGGTTGTGTAGAGAACCTCTGAATGTGGAATGTACATAGCTAATCTCATTAAGGGCCGGTCTTCATGCCACTGAACCAAGTGATTTACATGTATTGCCTTATTTATTCCTTGTAACAACCAGACCAGGGGGGTGCTGTGATCATCCATCCCCATGTGACTGATGGGAGAAAGACAAGAGAGATTCAGTGACCTGACCTCACACTCAGATAGAACATTCAGGGAAGAGGATTCTAAATGAAGCTGACTGACTCCAAACCCCATGTGTTTAAACACCATGCTATGTGGAATGAAAAGGACCACTGGAAGAGAATTAAAGAAGGGTAAAGTTTTTGCAGCCAAGGAAGCAAAAAAAGATTTCAGATGGAAGGACTGGGTGTCAATGACAGATGAGGCCTCAAATTTGGAGAGAACAAGGTCCCTGGAAACTTGCAGAGAGATAATGAAAGTTAGAAAAGGTTAAAGAGGAAACAGGTGGGAAAAGATGGAACAGGCTCTCAAACTACACGTCCAGGAAGCCTAGCAGTGAAAAGAGAGGTGATGGGGCAGGAAGGGGGCCCTGGTCACAGAAGGCCGGTGAGGGGAAGCTGGCCTGTGGCTGTCACCGAAAGGGCAGCCCTCTAACCCTTTTTGCCTCCCTTAGTATTTTCTTTCCTTGAAAAGAGAGCTTCCTGTAGAAGTGGGGTCATAGGGTAATTGGAATTAGTAAATTTCTCTTTGGTCCATATTGTCAATATGTTTTGAGTACTTTGAAATTTTTTATGTCTTAGGCAAGTGACACCCCTCTGGTGTGCCTAACCAGATCATGTTATATCTAGGAGAAAACTGGAGTTCCTGTGTGAGCTTTTCCGCTCCCTGTTTCTTTTCTTTTTTTTTTTGCAGTTTTTGGCCAGGGCCGGGTTCGAACCCGCCACCTCCGGTATATGGGGCCGGCACCCTACTCCTTGAGCCACGGGCGCCGCCCGCCCTCCCTGTTTATGGAATCCAAATTTCTATGGAGTCTTTATATTTTTGGTGTTATCATTATTATTGATCTTCATGTGAACTTGCAGTCAATCATGGAACAAATTGGTAACTAATAATTATTAAATAATTTTATAATTCCTTCTACAATCAAAAGAATTAATTCTCTCTGCTTTGGGAGATTAAGATGTTTTTGGTATTGAAAATGGTGTGAAACTTGACCATTGATAAAGTTTTGAATTCCATAAAAACTGTTTTTTTGTTTTCTTCTTATTTGAGTATTCCTTTCCCTTTATGTATCCAATTTGCCTTTCTTAAATTATTTTAATGATATACTCCAGCTCTTTTTCTTCCACAAACTTTCAAAATTCAGCTCCAATACACTGTTCTCACTAAAATGAAAATAAGCGGACGCTGATAATGTAAAAATAGTACCATGGTCACACTGCTGGGAAATTCAGACTTTCCCAAGTGCTGAAGTGGCAGAGTAGCAGAAAGAGTGAGTAATATTCTGAATGAGGCTGCAGTGACATTACCATGTTTGTAACATGGCTTTTGTTACTAGGAAAATTTGTGAGGCAAATCTAGACTTTACCAGAATATGCCAGTTTGGAATCTTCTATTACAGCCTCAGAAACATAAACTATCCTTGACTTTTAAAAGACTTCCTTTGATGTCTCTAACTAGAGAAAATCAGCGTCTATGAAACATTGTTTTTATGAATATTTAATGATAGTTCTACGGAACTTTAACAAATACAGAGTATACGGGGAAGAGTCCCAATTTTAGAATTACAAAAACAAATGGGGTAACATTCTTAGTTACACTGGAAAAAAAAATCAGTGGAAAAATAATAATAAGACCCGCCTTGCAGAGTTGTTGAGAAGATGATAGATCTTACTCAAAAAGCATGAACTGCAAGGCCTGGGCAGGGACAGCTCAGAAGACAAGGTCAAGATGGTTACTCAGGCCACTGCACACACAGGCCCCGGGGGTTCTGCCTGAGGTGAGGTGAATCCCTCTGGAGAAACTCAGCCTGATTGTCTGTGCTTGAGGTTTTCTTAAATCAACTGCAAGAGGGGAGACAGTGTTTGGGCCCCACCCTCTTTAAACAGCTGTCTTTACCAAGCCTGTTACCACACCCCTCTCGGTACCGTCTCAGGCTTTATTGTCTGTAGTAGACACTGTCAGTAATTTTGCTTTGTTAATCATTTTTCAATAACTCTTTTTTCCTAATGTGAGTAGCCTCTAAGGGTTTGTGCTTTTATTGTTTATGTAGAATTGTTAGAGCCTTAAAAATTGGATGTGTATATTATACATGCTTATTTTAAAATATGCAGAGGGTGTCAAAAAATGTATACACATTTTAAGCAAAGAAAAAACTGTATTAAATTTGCAATACTCAAGTTACATTTCACTTTTGCAATTATAAGAGGGGCTCAGTGTGACTGGAATTCATGTTTTGTTATCAGTACATATTGAGTATTATAATTTTAATGCAGTTTTTTAATTACTTAAAGTATGTACACTTTTGGGACACTCTCTGTGTATGTATGTGTGAGTTTATATATATGTGTATACATTTGAAATTTGAAATAGGCATATATTTTAAATACACAGAGAAATTCATTTAATGAAACACTCAGTGCTGTGAAGGACTCTGATAAACCCTTGGTCTGCATAATTCCATAGAATCTTTACAAGGCTTTATGATTATGAGGTGATCAGGGGTCAGTGTTAATATTATTGCCTCTGCGTTGCATGTGAGAAAATCTGGGACCCCAGAAGGTTATATTACTTGCCCTAGGTCCCAAATCAAGTAAGTCTGTTGAGCCCAAAGCCCTTTCCCCAAACCTTCTCCCTACCACTCTGCTGAGGAGCTCTCAGGGCCTCAGGGCTGCGCATCCCTGGAGCACAGCAGCCTGTCTTGAAGGTGTTTCCTCTGATGCCAACCCTGCTGGGAGGCTTCTCCTCAGAGGCTCCTAAACTGTGAAATCTGGCTTCCTTTGGTGAAGCTTTTCAATGAGTGACCCTTACCAAATTGCATTTATTTCTTTATTTATGTATTCATTTATTTTGAGATGGAGTCTTACTCTGTCACCCTGGGGAGAGTGCTGTGGCATTATTATCGTAGCTCACAGCAACCTCAAACTCTTGGGCTCAAGCGATCCTTTTGTCTCAGCTTCCTCAGTAGCTGAGTGCACAGGTGCCCACCACAATACCCGGCTAGTTTTTCTATTTTTAGTAGAGACAGGGTCTCGCTCTTGCTTAGGTTGATCCTAAACTCTTGACCTTGGGCAATCTGCCTGCCTCAGCCTCCCAGAGAGCTAGGGTTACAGGCGTGAGCCCTGTGTCCAGCCAGAATAATTGGATTTTAGATTTACACTGATCTGAGCTCCAGGAGGTTGTGTCTCTTGAGCTGTTTGCTGTTTTGTGTCTGTCTAGCTGAGCTTTAAGTGCCTAAGGGAAGAGACCAAAATAACAACGTTCAGAAAAATAAGGCAGCGTTTCCTATAGGCTTGGAAGTGTGTGTGGTCTAGAACTACCTTCTGGCAGCGCCCCATTTGGACACCATCTTCCAGAGACATGCACTCCGTGTTCTGCCAGGAGTAGGGAGGAACTTGGTTTCAGGCATCGTGTTTTGGTTGTAAAGGTAGATGTTAATGCCAGACTAAAATTTAGATGTCACGTGTCAACAACCAAGTGGTCTCTGTAGTCAAATTTCATTTGCAAAAGATGGTGAGTGCAAGTGACTTTTTTTTAGCATTTAGAATGGAAACTGTTAGAAGTTCTATGGCAACCCCAGAGCTTACATCTAAACTTCCCACCCATTTATCCTCCTACTCCTCCTCCAATATAGAGATCAAGGTTGGATGAAAGTTATCCTCAATTTTTGCACATTTTAAAACTTTTCAGCGTAGATTTCCTTTTTATTTATTTATTTTTTAATTTTACTTTTTTTTTTTTTAATTTTCTTTAAAAAATAATTTAAAAAATAAAATGAGAGTATAAAGATCCAGGTTACATTGATTGCATTTGTTAAGTAAAGTATAGATTTCCTTTTAAAAAAAAATGCTTGGGGCTCGGCGCCTGTGGCTCAACGGGCTAAGGCGCTAGCCACATACACCTGAGCTAGCAGGTTCGAATCCAGCCTGGGCCCGCCAAACAACGATGACGGCTGCAACCAAAAAATGGCTGGGCGTTGTGGGGGGGCCTGTAGTCCCAGCTACTTGGGAGGTGGAGGCAAGAGACTCGCTTAAGCCCAGGAATTGGAGGTTGCTGTGAGCTGTGATGCCACGGCACTCTATTCAGGGTGACAGCTTAAGGCTCTGTCTCAAAAAAAAAAAAAAAAAAAACTTGGTTAACCGTATCTTTTTTTCTTCACTTTTTTTTTTTTTAAGTTGTTGGGGATTCATTGAGGGTACAGAGAACCAGGTTACACTGATTACATTTTTTAGGTAAAGACCCTCCTGTGATTGTGTCCTGCCGCCAAAAGGCATATTTTGGATAAACACAGTTTGGGGGCTCTCGGCTTCCAGAGTATGTGGCATTTGTGACCCTTTCTCTCAGTCTGCATTGTTAACATGCTCACCTCAGCTCCCTTTCTTCTGTTACAACTATTCCCCAGGGTTTTATTCTGGCCCTTTCTTTATCATCTGTTCTCTTCTCAGCAGCTGGCGTGGTCCTTCTAGAGACTAGACCGGCTCAGGCCATTCAGTGGCGTCCTGTTGCACATAATCGAGGAGCTCATTCCCCGTCCAGTTCAGGATCAGTCTCTGCCTGTGCTCTGATCTCGTCCCCTACCACCTGCCCTGTTCACCCAGCACAGCCTCAGTGGGTGCAGCTCCTTAAACACGCGCGCCTCCCTCTCGTCCTCGGTCCTGAGTTCTCATTAGCCCCAGCTCTGTCCCAGTGTTTTGCTCATTCACATTTTCATTCATTTACCCTCAGCTCCTGTTACCACTTCAGATGAGCCCCCCGAGTAGCTCCCAGCCCCCCGTCAGTGTCACATCACCGTTGTGTTTATGCTCATCACTGTGAAAATCTGCATTTTCTCCTTTGTGCATTGCATTCTGTGCTCCCTCCATTTCCCTCCTCCCACCTTCTAGAATATCAGCTCCGTCAGATCAGGAGTTGCCTGTCTTGTTCATTGCTGTGTTTCCAACACCCACAAAGAGCTTTTTGGTACATACTAGATTTTTGATACAACTGGTTAAATAAATGAGAAAAATATTTTATTAAATAAAAAATTAATAAAATAATGAGGTTAAAGGAAATTGTAGGATTTCCCCTCAAGAATGAACATTTTCAGCAATCTGAAACCAACCTGTCACCACATTCTCATGAAGATAAGCATTTCCCAATTTTAAAGCAAAATAAACACAGAATTTTAAGAAAAGAGATTATTCATATTCTTAATGTAACATTGTAGTGATCTACATCTTATAAACAAAATGTACTGTAAATCTCAGTTTATCATTAAAATGTGTTCAATTCAGAATTTTTTATTCCAAGGAAAAAATAGTTATAATGAGAAATTGATAACACAAGCCAGCCACCAAATTATTTATATCAATCTGTCTGACTATCATGGGTCCTGATTGTATTTTGTAACTTTTCTTCATGTTAAAACACATTCTGATTTCTGACTGGGCACTTCAGGAAAATCCTAATGCCCCCACAGCCTCTGCTGTATGGCTGTCTGTCCTTCAGAAGTCCATTGAAGTAGAAGATAAGAGCGTGGGTTGGTGGTGGGGTGGGAAGAGGTGAGATGGAGGGAACAGGCAGACTTCTGGAATCCAGCTGTCTGGCTCAGCTGGGCGCTGCTGCAAGTGAGTTGGACAGCAGATATCAAGGTTTCTGAAGGTTGTTGACATAGCTCATGCACAGAGATTTGGCTCTTACAGCAGCTTCGGTAACTTCTTACTGAGAAGCAAGAAGAGAGAACAACTATTGGAATGTGTGCGTACTGAAGAAGTTTTCCTGAGTGAGATCTTTCCATGCTCCATAGAAATAAAAGGTTTTGTTAAGATGGAGGGCAGGTACTCTAAGATAGATAAAAACTTAATTATAATGGCTAATTCTAAAAAAATAGTGAACTAGTAAGTGTTTATAGTGCCAAAGTAATAAATATGAGCCACGAAAATAGGGATATAGGTAACAAGGTTGTCATTCTGGTAGTTGGTTGGAATTGGCACTGAGATGAAATATTCCATCTTATGGTGCCGTGTCCAGAAATACTGAGCAATCCTGTCATGTTTAGGTCATGTTTATAATGGTGATGAATCTACTTCTAGTTTGTTGTATTTAATACCACACTCAAAAACCTTGTAACCTATGAGTAACTGAAAGTATTCCTCAAAATGATTGGTATTTTGAAAACAAATGGATTAATAAGATATAAGATACAACAATCACAAATCCCTATTCTCCTCCCCTGAAAATATTTTTTTTAATCAAAATCTTTTCATTTAAGGATTATGGCTTCGTACCTTAGAAATCTTTAGATAAAAAGTGAAAGTGATAATTTCACTTTTTTTTGCTAATTTCAATCTGCCTAGAGAAGTGCTCAACAAATATTTACTTTAAAAGGCAATATAAGCATTTGCAAGTATACTAACAGAGGGGTGGAGGTGCTGCAGTTTCTTTAGTCCATACAGGTACAAAGGCTGCAGGAGTCTTAGAAATTAACCCCAGAAAGTCCAGGCAGCTGAAATGCTGGTGTTTTTACTCAGGTTGTGGTTGTCATTACCCATTAACTTACGAGGTACTCGTGAGACCCCATTAAAAAATGACCTTCATCACACAAACAGTCCACACATGAGCAACCTTTCACTCCAAGGATTAGGAATTGGTCTTTTCAAAACCTTTCTCAGAGTTAATTATTGAAGAGTGTTGTGTGAATATAGAAAAGTTGGATGAGGTCAAGAAAGTCTGCCTATCACCTTCTGTTTGGGTCCCAGTCAAAGCAACAGAAAAAATCTATTTATTCTCTAGGTAACAAAAAGAAGATACTCCCTGAATTCTTTGTGGAAATACAATTTAAATTTATCTCAGTAGTCCTTCACTACTGTCCAGATGTTATTTAGTGTCATATGTAATATGTTATAGTAATTCCTTATTATGTAATACATAATAATGACACAGTAATAAGACATAGTCTAGACCCTCTACTGGCAAGGCAAGAAGTAAATAAATGAATACAATAGAGTGGTGTAAGCATATGATAGGAGTTTGCATAGCACACAGTGGGAACCAAAAGGGGGGAGTTATTAATTCTACTCAGGTTGAAGGTTGACGGTCAGGAAAATCCTATAGAGATAAACATGCCTAGCTCCCTTGAAAAGTACAATGTCTTCACCAGGTAGAATCTACATATAATTAAAACTCAGACGTTAGTGAGGGCAGAGGAATGGGCAGTGTCTGGCAGGATTCATGATGCAGAAAGGATTGCCCAGCCTTGGATTGTTTAGTCTGCGGGGAGTCAGGGTGGGTTCAACCAGCTAAGAGTTGATGATGAGGAAAGAAGAGCTACTCCTGGTGCAGACCAGGTAGAGATGAAGAATAATCTCCAGACAGGAGCAGAAGGAAGTAACAGGAAATGAAGATTTCTTATATGTTTTTAGGATAAGAATTTGGGTCCCATAGATACATTTTTGTGTTTCATAAGCATTTTTCTTAAAACTCTGTTACCTGGTCCAATCTGAAAAGTCTAAAAAACCCAATTCTATACTGTGCTTATGGAAAAATGACAAGTTTCTGTTCTGTAAGGCATTAGGGTTTCAGAGTTTGTTTGCTTTCTTGGTTTTCCTACTGATGCATTGAGGTAATGATTCTCAGAAATAGAACTATTCATTAAGTGTTAGGATAAAAGGCTACTCATTAATTCTTCACAATAGCCCCAGTGAACCCTTTGCTATCAGTTCAAGTAAATACTTGAAAAAAAAATATGAAAAAGCTTATCAAGAATAAAGTATATTTTTTCAATGTACTTCAAATATAGTATACTGCTATCAGATGTTAAAGACTTATAAAGGCATAAATCAATATAACTTCATCTACTGTGATATTTGCATTTATATACATACAAATATTAATTCAATGCTACTTTTTATATGCCCTTTCTGTAAGCCCTAAGGGTGAAATTTAGAGAAAAAATTATAATGAAATTGGGAAAACTCCCACTTTATAACTATTGAAAATGTATCCTATGTGTATTTGCCATGATATTACCCTTTGTGAATTTACTGTTGAATTCGTATTCTTGACATAAAGATAGAATTCAGAACACAGGAAAATAGCGTGAAAAAAATCACAGGAAAATATTTGTGTTGTTTAAAATTTGGTGTGTGTAACTCTTTTCTAAGTTATTAATAGGCTTGGGAAAAACAATATAAGCAATTTCTCCTAAATGAAACACTTTTGAGAGAATAGACTTCCGTCAGAGTTGGCTGCTGTTGGGGAGAAGGGAAGCTGAATTCAAACAGTTTTGTGAGAAACTGGAAAAAAGGAAGCAATTCAGCTTCACAATCGGTCACTGATACTTGATTTACTCACTGTGGAGTTTACCAGAGGCTGCCAAGTTACGTGTCATGCACGCTGCCTAATCCTTGGAGGCTCCCTTGCAGCTGGTGTCTGCGTCAGCAGCGGCCAGGAGAGAGGAAGCCACTCTGAGGAAGGATTGTTTACCACTTGGTTAAACATGAAATTCGAAGGCTAACGTAAAAAGCTTTAGAACGCCACTGGAATGCTGTTTTGTATAAGCTCATGATTCCCCAAAGAGTTACTTAGCATCTAGTTCTAAATGTTAATTAAGATCTCATTTAGATGGTGCTGGGTGAACCAGCTGGCAACCTGTAGAAGACTGAAACTGGATCCACACCTTTCACCATTAACAAAAATTGATTCTCACTGGATAAAAGATTTAAACTTAAGACATGAAACTGTAACAGTACTACAAGAGGGTGCAGGGAAAAAACTTGAAGAAATTGGCCTGGGAGAATATTTTATGAGGAGGACCCCCCTGGGCAATTGAAGCAACACCAAGAATATATTACTGGGATCTGATCAAACTAAAAAGATTTTGCACAGCCAAGAGCACAGTAAGTAAAACAAACAGACACCTTCAGAATGGGAGAAGATTTTTGCAGGTTATGCTTCTAATATAGGTCTGATAACTAGAATCTACAGAGAACTCAAACTAATCAATAAGAAAAGAATAAATAACCCCATTTCTATGTGGGCAAGAGACTTGAAAGGTAAGTTTTCTGATGAAGACAGGTGCATGGCCTACAAACACATGAAAAAATTCTCATCATCCTTAATCATCAGAGAAATGCAAATCAAAATCACTTTGAGATATCATTTAACTCGAGTAAGATGAGCCCACATCACAAAATCCCAAGACTACAAATGTTGGTGTGGATGTGGAGAGAAGGGAACCCTTCTACACTGCTGCTGGGAATGCAAGCTAATATGACCTTTCTGGAAAGATGTTTGGAGAACACTCAAGGAACTAAAAGGAGACCTACCGTTTGATCCTGCAATTCCTCTTCTAGGTATATACCCAGATGATCAAAAATCATTTTACAACAAAGACATTTGCACCAGAATGTTTATTGCAGCCCAATTCATAATAGCCAAGACATGGAAACAGCCCAAGTGCCCATCGACCCATGAATGGATTAAGAAATTGTGGTATATGTACACCATGGAATACTATGCAGACATAAAAAAGATGGAGACTTCACATCTTTTATGTTTACCTGGATGGAGCTGGAACATCATCTTCTTAGTAAAGTATCTCAGGAATGGGGGAAAAAAGTATGCAATGTACTAAATACTACTATGAAATCAACATATAACCACCTACACACGCATATGAATAGCAAAACATAACTATAGTCCAGAAAGTAGAAGGGAAGAGGAGAGAGAGGGGAGAGGAGGGGGGACATGGGAGGAGGGAGGGTATTTGGGGGACCTCACCTAATGTTCATGATTCAATGGTACATTTCAAAACTATTAAGAAATGAGTATAATTGTGATGGATGTGTTACTTTGTTCAATGTAAACATTTCACATTGTATATCAAAGCAGTACCCGGAACCCCATAAATGCATCAATGTACAAAGTTATGATTTAATAAAAAATAATTTTAGAAAACAATAAAAAATAAAATAAATAAAAAAACAAAAAAAGGATCTCATTTAGAAGGCCATCTTCTTATCACTTCTTCTAAGATAATTATGAAAAGTCAAGGACGTGATTTTAAAAAAATACCTCTATGTTCACAGTCATTTATCAATTCCATCTGAGATTAAACAAATGAACTGACAAGAAAAAAAAAAGAAGCTTTTCTAAGACTTTCAACGAAGATTTATCATTAGAAAACCTTATTAATGGTAGTATGTTTAATAAGTACTTATCTGATACTATTAATAGCTCAATAATTAGACCCCTTTCCATAAAAGCCCTACGTAGTGTAGTATAGTTGACATACCGTCTTTGTTGCTGCACATTTATGCTCTTTTCCCATTTACAGACTATAATTTACCTGAGGGTAAAAACCATTATCATATTTGTTGATCTCCTTCTATGGACAGACTGGAACAAATGGGAAGAGAAACCATTGACCAGCTACATGTGAGTCTCTTTCTCTGGGATAAGGCTGCATCAGTTTTTAAGTGGAGAAAGGCTTGAGGAAGGTGTTGTGGAAGGACGGTCGCAGTCTCAGCCATGTTTGACGCGAGGCCTCTGTTGCTGCCTCCCAGTCTGTATGCAAAGGGAAGGGAGAGACGCGTCTGGGAGACAAACCAGGTGAGGACTTCCACCTACTTCCATGGTTTTCTACACAGGATTGGAGCCCAAGGTTCCTACCTAACACCATCTTCCCAGAAATTATTCTGATTTCCAAAAATTAGAATTGAGATACACCGGTGAGAAAAGCCCTTGTACTCGGCAAGTAAACTCAGTAATCATAACCATTGGAAAAGAACATTTTGTAAACAAGAGAAGTGTCAGTAAACAAGGTGAGATGGAAACTTGGAAGGGCGAGAACAAGCAATGTTCATTCACAAGATTGTCGCGTACCAGCGCAGGGAAGGACCTCTGGCGCCCCAGTGCCAAGACGGAGAGTTGACCTGAGTGGAAAGGTAGGAAATGAAGAAAAGGGACACGAGACGAGAGCTAGGATGGCGTTGGGAGCACAGCCAGCCCCTGAACCCTGAAACAACTTTATCTCTATAGTATCTTACTAAGGTTACATAAATCTTAACACACGGGGTAGAGACCAAGCTTGAGGAAAAACTGTGTGCTTGTCCATAACAGTGAAAGTAGGCGTGGGCTACGTGACTTCTGGCAGGTGGAAAGAATGTTGTTACAGGAGGAGGAATGGTTGGGGGTCACTCCCTGGGCATTTCCCAGACTGTGGGGGCCCCGCCAGCCACAGCCTGCTCCCCACACAAGACAAAGTACAGGGTGGTGCTGTAACTCAGTGGTTAGGGAGTCAGCCACATACCCTGGGGCTGCTGGTTTTGAACCCGGCCTGGGTCTGCTAAACAATAGTGACAACTACAACCAAAAAAATAGCCAAGTGTTGGGCAGCACCTGTGGCTGAAAGGAGTAGGGTGCCGGGCCCATATGCTGGAGGTGGCGGGTTCAAACCCAGCCCTGGCCAAAAACTGCAAAAAACAAACAAACAAAATAGCCTAGCATTGTGGCGGGCACCTGTAGTCCCAGCTACTTGGGAGGCTGAGGCAAGGGAATCACTTAAGCCTTAGAGTTTGAGGTTGCTGTGAGCTGTGACGCCACAGCACTCTACCGAGGGTGACATAGTAAGACTCTGTTGCAAAAAAAAAAAAAAAAAAGACAAAGTATGAAGTTATGGGAGTAAAACAGTTAAGATACTTTGTTTGCTTAGGTTTAATTTTTTTTTTACTTTTAAAATTTGTGAAATAAAGTCATTGTGATTATAAGAAGCACCAATTCCTGATATCAGAGGAAGAATGGCTTTTACCCAATTTCTTCCGAGTTTCTCAGAATTTAAGTTTTCTTCTTCATTATGCTACTTTGATTTGTTTGATTTTTTTTCCTTCATTTTTCCAGATGTTAAGGGTCATGTATTTAATTTAAAATTTTAATTCAATTACAGTAAATTATTTTATGAGGTTTTTTTCAGGGCTTTTTTGGACTATTTTTTCATTTTATTTATGTACTTCTCAGAGAGGTAATGGTAGTGCTCCCTGTTACTGCCCAGACACTTTATGTATGCAGCTTCATTTTTTCTCACAATAGTGCTATCAATAGCCATTAGTATCTTCATTTAATAGTTGAGTAAAAAGGGAAAATCAGGAAAAGCCTGAGCTAGATGTTGAGGGTTTACAAGGTTTCTATCAGTGAAGTGACATCAGAAGGAGCATCCTGGAACCACCTCTCAGCTCAGCTTCTCTGAATATTGTGGAATCAGTAAGTTGGACAATGTGTTAGCTTGTAGCATCCACCACCGTCCCAACTTGTGCAGACAATCCCATGTCAGGATATGTCAGCAGTCTCAAATTTCTCATTCCTTAGGCATCTCTCATCCCACAAGGAAGCTTGCACTGAATAGTGAGCAGATGTTAGCCGTGCCCTTTCCCATTCAGTGACTGCTCTGCAGACTCCATGCTTCCGTCTGGTGTACCCAGTGTGGTAACACCTCTGCTTTTGCACTTTGGGGAAACTTACCCTCTACCTGCTCAGTGATGCATCCTTTTCTTCATAGCTGGGGAGCACGATAATGTTTTGGGCTACATTTTAACAAAACCAAGATCATGAGGGCAAATACCCAGGTGAGAAGCCTCATTGTGCATCTCATCTTTAGTTGATAATTGATGGAATATTTTGTATTCTTCCGTCTTACCTCAGTATATTGCCAAGAAACAGCTGGTTTCCACTGTGCAATTTTTGAAAAAAAAAAATTAAATGATGCCTTCCAGGAAGGGTTCACTTTGCTCATTATTTCTGGCTTAATGAAATTAAAGGGGAAGAATGAAAAAAAAACTAAGACCAGAGAGCACCTGTAACCAGCATTGCCAGAAATTATGACCCTGTTAGTTTGACATTTTTTTTGTGTGTGGAAAAGGGGTCTAATTATTGAGCTGTTAATAATATCAGTTAGTCTCCTCGAGCTTTGCCCGCCAGGAGATCCGCTGCTCCCGGCGTCCAGAACTGAGGGGTAGAGCAGACCTCTGCGGCCTGGGGGGCTGGCGGCTGTGCCCGTCCCAGGGCCGCGCGAGGCACAGGCGAAAAAAAAAATATATCAGTTAAGTATTCATGAAATGTGTTACCATTTAATAGGCTTGTCTGATTACAGATCTTCATTAAATGTCTTAGAAAGGCTCCCCCCTTTTTTTCTTTTCAATCTTGTATTTTTCCATGAATTCATTTGATTGAGCAGCTCAAGAGAGGTGTACTTTGGCCAGTAGGTCACAGGGAAGAATGAAGATTGGGGGCAGCACCTGTGGCTCAGTCTGTAGGTTGCCAACCCCATGTACTGAGGGTAGTGGGTTCGAATCCAGCCCCGGCCAAACTGCCACAAAAAAATAGCCAGGCATTGTGGCTGGCGCCTACAGTCCCAGCTACTCGGGAGGCTGAGGCAAGAGAGAATCTCCTAAGCCCAAGAGCTAGACGTTGCTGTGAGCTGTGATGCCACAGCACTCTACCGAGGGCAGTAAAGTGAGAGTCTGTATCTTAAAAAAAAAAAGAATGAAGATTGGTTGTTGTCTGTCAGAGATACTCAGAATTTATAATAGTTCTCAGCTGTCTCTGCAATATTAATGCAAATATTGGAAAATGAATTTAAAAAATGATAGAGACTGGAAAAAAAGAGGCATAAAGTATAAAATAAGCATCATTTTCATCTTCAATTTTTGAAGATAAACCAACTTTTATTCTAAGGACTAAGCCAATGGAAAAACTTCTAAACTTCATATACAGTAGAAAATTATAAATTTCCTCACCAACGTAATGAGATTGCCTTTTACATTATTATACTCACCTCAAACCAAAAGTTGCCTGTAGATTTTAAGACTGAATTTGATATTTTGAAAGAGGACTTTTCTCTTTTCTGAAAGTAGTTATCTCAAAGCTTTTCAATGCTTCTTTTTGTATCTTTCTCATTCACTTTGGAGAGAAAGAAATACATTGAACACTCTGTTGAGAAGCATGTATTTTACCTTTTTAAGCCCCATTTTACAAATGTGGTGACAAATACACATTCCTCCAGTTTCCTGCCAGTAATTAGTTGATGGAGCTATAAATATAACCTACATCCAGATCATTTCAAAGCCTATTTTTCCACTGTATATATGCCTAGATAGTTTTTTTTTTATTATAGACATTTAAGAATTTCAAACACTATTATTGTGGGTGGGAGAGCTCTGCTTGAGGCCTTTTGGACCCATGCATTACCCACTGCCTGACCATGATAAAGCCCTCACTGTGCTTGCATTTCACACATAGAACACCAATGTGTTTCCTTTCCCTAAAGGAACGTGGGCGTATGGAGTAAGGTTGTAGAATACGAAAGACAACATCCAAAAACACACAGATAGGTTTAACGAATTATTAACCAATCGATGTCTATACTTAATACATATAAAAATATAAACAATTTTAAACATGAATTTTAACATGAATTATGATTTTAAAGTTCCAAAAATTATAGATAGCAAAGTCTTTAAAATAGTGTTGGATTAAAAACTTTTCACTTTGTAAAATGTCTGTGACCATATCATCTATTATGCTGTTAGTAATCAAGGTGTTTAAATTAAGGTAGATATTGTTTTGCGATAGTAATATTTAGATCACAATTGCAGTGAAGTGTAAGGAAAAACAAACTCCATATCTAGCTTGCAAATTTAGGTTTTCAATATTATCTTAGTGGGTCTGTCTCATAAAACTGTTGGCCTCAGTTATTTCTTAATTGCTTTTGTTTGTCCAAATATGTGATTGTGAAGAGTCTTTCTCATGTATTTTCAGAGAGACCATAACAGATCTCTCAGATAGAGATATTTTAAAAGTTACATGTTTGTCTTTGGGAACCAGCACAAAGGCCATCTCTTGCTTCTGTCCCATAGAATGGTATTTCAGGGCCTTGGAGAAGGTTCAGTGCTGGAGAGGCGGCACATCTGCACTGATTCTTACATATCTAATTTTTCTCTCCTTATTATTATAATAGATATAAAATCTAGTATTGAGGTGTGCAGAAAATGCTGGTCTTCAGACCCCCAGTTAGGTACTTTGAACATTTTCATTTTAAATAATGATCCCCTTACAAAATAATCATCCCTGCGATACATGTTTCCCTTTCACAGCTGCTGAATATAAGTGGGGGAAATACTGGTACAGCACTGGCTTTCTCCCAGTCCCAAAGAGATGTGCACATGCGCAGAAGACACCTCCTAACTGCTACTTCCCCGGCTTTTACTTACTCCCATTTCACCTTCTCATGCCCTGTTTGAAAACTCCCCACCGCAGGGCCACCGTTCCTCTCCCAGGGGTAGTGGCTGCAGCGTCTGGCCTGGTGCACGTCATCCCTCCACACTTGTGGGGCTGTGGCACAACAGAGTGAGTTGTAGCCACTACTACATTTTGCTGTGTATAATATGCAATTTTTGCCCAAATTTTTGAGGGAAAATAGGATGCACATTTGTTACCAGGACATAAAATTTCCTATACCTTGTATCTACTCTTGTGTTTTGTAATTATTTGTTATATAAATTTTCTTATACAATGGGCAGCGCAAAGTAGTGGGACGCCGGCCCCATACGGCAGAGGTGGCAGGTTCAAGCCCAGCCCTGGCCAAAAACCACAAAAAAAAAAAAAAAAAAAAAAATTATTATACAATAATATATTTAAAAATAAATGCTAAAATTCATTTATGATACAGAAAACAAGGACCTAAATATATATGAATAAAAATTCGAATTAAAAAAAAGTGAAAGTTTTTTTTCCCTGGAAGCTTGGGCCATAAACGTGGGTGCGTGCTGTGCGTGGAAGCGCGTTATCATCTTACAGGGTGGGACGCCGCTGACAGCTGCATTCCTGCCTGGACTGAGTTCTAGGCCTCTGTGGGTGTTGGCAGGGGCCGGGTGACAGTGACTGAGGTCATGGTGTGCTGAGGGAGCCCCTGCCCCGCGTGAGCAGCCCCTGTCTCCCGCATCACCTTCAGCACGCCTCAGTCCACATTGCTCCCCTCCTGGTCTCCTTTGCTTGTCCCATGTCAACCTCGGATTCACACTCATAGAATTAAATTACTTTCCTGCACTTTGACCTCACTGGCGTTAACCAAGTGGTTTTTATAAAAGTCTTATGGCCCTGGACTTCATAACGTTAGCACTGCTGATGTTGGGGTGAAGTGATTTGTTGTGGAGCCCCGTCCTGTGCGCTGCAGAATGTTTAGCAGCATCCTTGGCCCAATACCCGCTAAATGCCAGGAGCACGCTTCCCCCAGTTGTGAAAACTAAACATGTCTCCACATGTTACCAAATATCTCCTGGAGGTCAAAATCGCCCCCAGGTGAGAACCCCCACTCCAAACAACCAATCTATTCTTTTCATCATTTTTTTCCTGTGCACTTAGTTAAATGTATCCTGTTGTTCTTTTTAATTACAGGACAATTACCTCCTTTGATTTTAGGATATTGGTTTTAACACAACAGAGTGGTTAAGTTGCCTCTAATGCCTTTTATTTCATATCGTGGTCTCTTTCTATGCTGCTAATCCATATTTTATAGTCTTGTTTTTGCGACAGAGATTGAAAAGCTTGTGTTAGTGTACCCGAGGTCCCTGTGCTCAGTTAATTTCCTTGTGACCCATCTGCTCTTTGGAGACTGTGTTGGTGATGACTCTGACTTCTTCCTTCCTTGCTTCCTGACTATTTTTCTCAAACCAAACTACAAGTTTCAACTTTTTGCTAAAAATATACTCCACATTGTTAATGTTTTGTTCCCCCAGGCTGAAGCACAGCACAATCATTATCTTGATTTAAGGCAACCAGTTACCCAGGTCTGTCCTGGTTTGAGCCCTGAACATTCTACATCCCAGTAATTCCTTCAGTTCTGGACAGTCCTAGACAACTGAAAACCCCAAATGATATATCATTTATTTCTTGGCAATTGGAGAGACTCAGTCCCACCGTATTTTCTGTTCTACAATGGCATGGGGGTTCAGGGCAGGGGTCTGGAGGGCCTGTGGGTTGAGTAGGGCTCGTGGTTGTGGGTGTGGTCTCACAGTAAATTCCAAATATTGGATTTGACCTCACCACAGACCTGCTCACCCAGTCATTTATATCTGGCCCCTCCACACATTTATGTTAATTGCATTTTTCCTCATGGTCTTTGATTTACAACCCTTCATTTAAAGACACTTCCAGCTTTATCTGGTGACAAAAGTCTAGCTCTGTGTAGAAATTTCAAAAGGACAACCCACAGATATACTGGTTTTTCAATATTTCTTTCAGCCATCACCATAACATGAAATCAGCTTTCTAAAGCAGGAAATAATCCCTTTCCGTCTTTTTTCAATGTTTGCTTGCTCTCTAGAGATTAATTCAAAGACTTCTTAAACTATAAAGTTGGGACTGTACAGGTTAAAATAGATAACAATCTGTGGGTCATTGATTAAGGATTGTTAAAATTTCCTTTTCTGTACTTAGTCTATCTCCCGTGTGATGACAGAGGAATGCTCCAACAGTAGCTTAACTCCTTCAAGTTAAAGTTTGTCTCTACAAAAACTCTTGTTACCATGCAAATCTGTGGGAGATAAAATCCATCAGTATATAACAGCTTTGTGCATCAAATGGCTATGACACAAGTCTAGGTGAAACGTGACAAGCTTTGAGAGGAGAAGGAAGAGAAGCTTCTGAAGCTAGATGGAGGGGAAGGTGAGGACAATGTGGTTGTAAGCAGATGGAATAGAATGAAGAGCTGGGAAAGAGCAGTGATAGATTATGAGTTTGGAGCAAAAGATAGAAATGAATCTACTTCCTAATTTATCCCTTCTTTTCTTAGCCTGTGGTTTAAGGAACCACTTAATACTCAGGTCTTGAGGCTGCTGAATATATGGTGAAGGAAAAGAGGAGGGAAGGCGGTGGTGTCACTCATTCCCATCCTCAGTATGATTGAAGTGGGTTGGTCGGAATGAACTCTATTAACTGTAACATAGCCAATACTAAGCTCGTGACGCCCACTCCTGATTTTAGCGTAGCAATATAAGTGTTATGCTTAGAAGGCACCAACAGTTGCTGGTTGCTGGTATTACGCAGACTTTTTCTTCTAGTGACAATGCACACGGTCATTGAACATTACTGACTATTTACACCAAACTTTTGTTCTGAAGGCCTGTTCTAGGCACAGTTTCATAGGAACTACTGATCAGATTCTTACTATTAGTACCCAATCATCAGGTTTCCTTTTTTTTCTTTTCTTCTTTTTTTTTTTTTTTTTGAGACAGAGCCTTAAGCTGTCACCCTGGATAGCATCACAGCTTACAGCAATTTCCAATTCCTCGGCTTAAGCAAGTCTCTTGCCTCTGCCACCCAAGTAGCTGGGACTACAGATGCCCACCACAACACCCAGCCATTTTTTGGTTGCACCCGTCATTGTTGTTTGGTGGGCCCAGGTTGGATTCCAACCCACCAGCTCAGGTGTACGTGACTGGTGCCTTAGCCCATTGAGCCACAGGCGCCAGGCCATCAGGTTTCTTTATTTTCCCTTTGAAGGTGGTTCAAGTTGCACTCTCTCCTGTTTGGTGTCTGGAAATTATAGAAGTATTACTCCATACTCTCTCCATAAGTGATTTCATCATTGGCCATAGCTTTAAGCTTTAACTATTTTTGTAGCTTCATGACTCAGGAATTCATAGCTCCACTGTAAGCCACTCTTTGAAGCTCTGGTTTACATGCTTTGTTGACCTGTAGTTACTTGGATGTCGCACAGATATCTCTAACTTAACACGTCCATACACCATATTTACTATCCCCTCAAAACCCATTTCCTGGTTTCTCATATCTTCATAGTTGGGACCATCCTTCATGGAATTTTTTGAGCACTGTTCTTTCCCTCCGCTAAGCACATCCAGTCTACCAGCAAGACTGGGTCTGGTCTACCTGCCTGCAAGTTCTGTAGATCTATGTCTAAATAATGCAGGTCTTGGTCTGCCAGATGACTTGGTCTGCTTTTATCCAGGTCCATGTACTACCTTCTGCCAAACCAATAGACTTCTAATTGCTCTGCCTGCTTCATTTCTTCTCCCAACTAGTTCTCTTTAGGAGCCAGTGTCATCTTTCTAAAACGCATGTCCTCTGTTGAAACCCTGTAATAGCTTCCCACTGCCCTTCAGATTCAATTCCACATCACCATATGGCTGGTGAGATTGTGCCCAGCCACGTCCAGTCCCCTCCCCAATCTATTGCCCCTACGTATACACCTTACCCTCGCCCTCTTGCTCACTGAGCTGCCCTGGCCTCCCTGGTTCCTGGAAGGCCCTGCCCTGGCCCCCTGTGGGGTGATTTCTCTGCCTTCATGGTGCTCTTCTCCCTGACCCTTGGTTCTTCACACTACAGAGTCTCTCACTTCAAGGATCAGATTAAATATCTCCTTTTTCGGGAGGCCTTGTTCATCACTCTACTTAATCCTTCCTTCCCCCCAGCACACACTTTTCCCTCGGCCCATTTTTCCATTTTTCCTGTCCTCCGTAGCACTTAGCGTGTTGTGGTTAACTCATTTCTATTCCCCCAGGAGGTGACACTACAGGAGGGCAGGGACCACAGCTGTTTGCATCACTGTGGCGCACTCACTGCCCATCACAGGCCTGGCTGATGGCAAGCCCTGCGTGCATATGGATTAATTAAGGTTGAGGTTTTGTTCTTTTGTCTTTAATGTGGGGCTGGGAAGTTTTAGATGGGGAATAGAATTTAAGAGAGATTTCAAAAAAATAACTCATTTGATATTGAAAGTGTAAACATAAAAACTAAAACCTAGCATGGAGTAATGATAATTGACATTACCCCACACTTCCTTTATCGTGCTGTTGTACAGATGATAGAATGTCTTTAACAACACTCACTACCAGGGGCTGCTTCCTTTAGTTGTATAAGTCCCCATAGGATTTTTATACCACAATTTAAAAAAAAAATGCAGCATTGCAGACATAGAAACTAATATTTTTAATGTGGAAAAAGAACAGCACGGAGTTGACCTTAGATATGGAGATAAAGTAGGCACTTCCCTATGTGATTTGACTTGAGGGAGGTTAAAAAAGCAAATAAAGCTAAAAATTATTCTTTTGCTCCTGATTTTGAGGGCCAAAATTTCACCATTTTGAGTACTGTCTGCTCCCTGGAGTTCTGTTAACATCATGCATGCACAAAAGTGTCTTTACATTATCAAGCTATAGTGTGTGTAAGCTCTGTGTGTCACATTTATGTTGACTAGTGGAACTGGGTAGCATTATAACCGTTTTATACTCTCTGAGAGGAACAGTGCACTTCAAGTGGAAACCGACCTCCATGTAATTATGTGATAGCATAATTTCACTGTTAAACAGAATTATTCCTGTAGATTTCTGCATCACTAGTGTCCTGTAAGCTCTGAAAGAGCAAAAAGGTTCTTATATTTGCATCAAGACATAAAATCATATGTATTCATAAAATGTATGAATGAAAAATGGGTAACTACATCAAATATAAAATAGCAATGCCTTGTGACTTGTTAAAGTGTTCAAAAAAAATAATACAAACTTGCCAAAATTGGAATGCTACCTTGCCACATATGCATGTGTGTTTATAGATTTTGGAGGGAGAAGGGTCTCCAACTGGCCTTTGTTCTTCGCAAATGAATAAGGATTTGGTGTTGGGCCTCACGTATTACTTGGTGTTTTCACCATTGTAGCACACATTTGCTCAGTCAGCTTTTATATGAGTTGCCTTTGTTTTCTCCTTTCTTATGTAGCCATTTTCACCTTTTATGCTTGGCTTATTTTGGTTAAGTGGTACAAATATTGAGTAACATCTATTGACATTGGCACACTTTTCACAACCCCTGTGTGGCCTTTCTCCTTGTTACCTTATCTGACCCTCCCCTTTCATCTTATTTTTACTATTCCTGCAAAACTGATGCCAGTGAAATACAGGAGTCATGGTGTTTAATCCCCCGTCTACTCTTTTTCTCATGGTAGAAGCTGTGGCTACATTTGGGATATCATTAGCAAGTTAAATGCTGACTGTCACATTTTGGATTGTGGCCTCATATGAGTCATTTGTCTTTTGAACAAGGTGTGTCCAATGTTGGAAAGAAATCACAGCAAGGTCTACGTGGAGTGCCAACAGATTTTTCAAAAGGAATCACCACACCCAAACTAAAGCATTTTTTCAACCGCTAAAATTAAGAGTAATTAACATTTAATATCCCCTCATCTATTTGTCCATTTGGTTTCCATGAAAACTGACATTTTACCTACGCGTGTTAGTGCTCAGTTTGACCTCTTGATCTTTCAACGATTTGTCTTTATTAGATTTGTCTTTTCTTAACAGAGATTTTTTTTAATATTAACTGATTTTCCATGAAAAGTAATCTCCCTCTGTGGAGGCTGATGGTCTAAATGAACTGACGTCAGCCCTGTGGTGAGAAGGCTTACATGGGGTGTGAGGAAGAGCTCCGTGCTGTTATATTGTACAGAGCATTGTTTTTGGTACGGGAACATACCCTTGTGCCAACATATTTGATCAGAAATCTATGGAGAAAGAGAGGGAGGATGGAGACCATGTTCTTGCAGAATAACACATTTATTCTGTTATCTGCAGAGCTGTATACACGTGCCTCAGTTCACCCACCTGTAAAATGGGATGTGTTTTCTTCTTCTTCTTTTTTTTTCCCTCTTTTTTGGAGACAGAGTCTCCTTCTGTCACCATGGGTAGAATGCCATGGGGTCATAGGTCACAGGAACCTCAAACTTCTGGGCTCAAACAATCTTCATGCCTCAGCCTCTGAGTAGCTTCAACTATAGGCACCTGCCACAGTGCCTGGCTAATTTTTTTCTATTTTTATTAGAGACAGGTCTTACTTTTGCTCGAGCTAGTCTTAAACTCTGAGCTCAAGCAATTCACCAACTATGGCCTCCCAGAGTGTTAGGATTACAGGTGTGAGTCACCGTGTCTGGCCCTGGGATGTGTTTTCTATGAGGTAGGCATGTTGTTTTTATTCTATTAAAAGTAAAAACATGAAAAACTTAAACAGTACCTGTCACATATGAGGCACTACATAAGTGTTAACTATTTCATGTATTAACATGACCCTTTTACCTGCCTCTTCACATATAAATGTGACACGTTTTCATGAATAAACTCCTAGAGGAATAATTTCTGGGCCATAGCATGGAAATATCTTCTATTTTGTCACAAAATTGTTAAATTGTCCTCTAAGGACAGTGTACTGACTGACTCTTCTGAGAGTGGTGTGTAAATTTCTCCTTATCGTCGCCAACACTTTGTGTTATTGGACTTTTAATTTTTCTATAGTCTGTTGGGGTAATGGGTATTTCTGTTATTTTTGTTTGCATTCCCTGATAAAGAGTGTAGTTGAAAATCTTTTTTTGATTGCCTTTTCTTAGTTTGCACAAAATAAAAGGTATAATACTGAGTACAAGTGTATGGAATTACAATGGAAGGAAACCCACTTTTTGCCTCTAGGAGAAAGAGGCAAGAATGGAATAGGAGAACAGCTTTTCTGTATCTGTAACACTTATTTCTTTGAACAACAAAAATTTGATGAAAATTTAGATAATTGTCATTGGTTAAATTTGGGTGATTAGTAGCTGCTTATATTTTACATGATTTTGTCCTTTACATAATATTTCAAAATTTCACAATTTTTAAAAATTAATTTAGATTTTATCATTAAGCCAATATTTAGATGACTTTTTTCTATTAAAATAGGTTTTTATATGATACCACCCTCCCATGGATAACTGGTAAATATTGCAATATTCTAAATATCGTTGATTAAGAAAATTAGTATGTGCAGGAAACACAGTAAAATCTTAATTATGAAAGTACAAGTGGTAAAGTTAAAATAATAATAATGACATCCAATTTATAAGAAAAATATGCAAAATATATTTGGAGAGTGATAGAAGCAACAGAGGAAAGCAATCACCAGTTTACTGACAGAAGATGGAATCATGATGTGATAAACAGTGAAATAGTCTGTAGAATATTATATTTAAAATAGCTTACTAAATATGTTACTAAAATTAGTTATATAAATAAAATTTTACTTGGACGTAGTATAAAAGTACCTTGTTTTTCGCTTTTAGAATGATTTCTGTCTGTGGTAATATTGAAATCAGTCAAATGTTATTGGCAATGAAGGGAAGCAAATACCATAAACTTGCTTGCTTATCTGCATATACATGTAGTATTTAAATTGGGCAAGAGTAATATATTTGTAATATTTAATTAATGTAATTAATATGGAAACTTTGATTCCAACATGGGCAAATTATATATGGGATGTCCTCAAGGTAATGTTTCCTCAAACCATATTGAAAAGTTAGGAGTTTAGAGTAGAAAACGCAACTTAAATTTTATCCAGTGAGATTTAAAGGCTGAAGTGTGTGAATTTTTCTGGAAGGGTTAACCAGAACTCTAGTTTCTAGTTTTGAGAGAGAGGGTCATAGAATCTTTTGAAGACTGAGAAAGTCGTTAGTTGTACATTTACCCACTTCTTTTGCTTTGATGAACTCACTCCTCTCAGTATCACGCGACTCCACATGAATGTGAAATCACCTTTCCATCATATTTCTTAACATGTTTCATAAAATAAAGTTTTTCTATTTCGAAAAGATTTCCAACTTCACCCCCTCTAGTGTTCTGTGATTCAGAATTGTCAAGACAGTGATAGAAAGAGAGAACAGTATTGTATAAAAGTATTGGTCTCTTAATTTTCCAGGTCCCAAAGTAAGAAAGTCTATCATCACTCAAACCTGGCACTTTGAAAATCCTAGCAATTTGAAAATTAGGTAAATTATGGATGCAGTAATCAGATTTTTTAAAAAAATAGCTTTACTGAAGTAGAATAGAAAAACACAGTAGACATATTGAAAGTATACAATTTGATAAATTTTGACGTATGTATATACCTGTTAAAATAATTAGCACTATCAAGGTAATGAACATACCCATCATCCCCAGAAGCCTTTGCTCAGCCCCAACTCCCCCATCTCTAGTCAACAGTGGTCTGCTTTCTCTCACAAAAATGAGTTTGCATTTTCTAGAATTGTATATATGTGTGTGTGTATATATATATATATGTATATATATAAAATGTGTGTGTATATAAAAAGTATATTCATTAATACTGTACACAAATTCAACTCATTGTGTAAAAAGTGGTATACTCACTTAAATGACGTTCTTGAGAAATGTCCAAAATGTAGCTCATTTCTTACCATAATCTTCAATCAAACCTCACCTAACTGACTTTGGCTCTCCCCAAAATGAGGCAACAGGCCAGACGATTTATAAGAGGGTGTGTATATTAGTTATCTGTTGCTGCATGACAAATTATACCAAAATTTATCAACTTAAACAACAAATATATATATACATATATATATATATATTTTTTTTTTTTTTTTGAGACAGAGCCTCAAGTTGTCACCCTGGGTAGAGTGCTGTGACATCACAGCTCACAGCAACCTCTAATTCCTGGGCTCAAGCAAGTCTCTTGCCTCTGCCTCCCAAGTAGCTGGGACTACAGGTGCCCACCACAACGCCTGGCCATTTTTTGGTTGCAGCCGTCATTGTTGTTTGGCGGGCCCGGGCTGGATTCGAACCCGCCAGCTCAGGTGTACGTGGCTGGCGCCTTAGCCCGTTGAGCCATAGGCGCCGAGCCTTAAACAACAAATATTTATTATTTCCTGAAATTTCTGAGGACCAGGAATCCAGCAGTATCTTAGCTGGGCGGTTTTGGCCTGTGCTGTCTGTCTCCTGAGGTTGCCGTCACTCCGTCAGTAAGGGCTGCAGTTATCTGAGTGCTCCACTGGGGGTAGAAATTTTATTTCCAAGCTGGCTTACTCGTAAGTCCATTGGCCAAAGACCCCAGCTCCCCGCGGCCCTGCTGCCACAAGGCCTCAGCTTGTTGCTCTTTGGCCTTTTTATAAGACTGTTCAACATACTACCAGGCTTTACCAGAAGTGAATGCTGCAAGAGAGAGAATAAGCCTGACCAAGATAAAAGCCACATTTTGTTTGATACACTAGTCTTAGAAGTCACATGCCATCTTTTCTCCCAGGTTCTGCTGGTCTCAGAGAACAACCCTAGTCCACTGTGGGGAAGCCTCCCCTCCCTCCGGGGTGCAGCAGGAGGCTCTCGTCTGGGGCCATGGTGAACGCTCGCTACCAAACATCTGATTAGCTGTATAAAGTCAAACTACTCAACAAGTTTTAAGACTCTTGTGCAATCAGCCCATAAAATTCACTTTAGCAAAATCCATTTGCCTGTAATTTATGGGCTGATTACATAACACTTTTATAACTTATTTAATAATAATTTTTAAAAGCACACATTTATTTAATACCTTTCTACCACCAACTGGAAATAATCTTACTGGATTTCCTTTAACCATAATGCCCATCTCAAGCACTTTTTTTGTTAAATTCTTTTTTCATCCCTTAGAAAACATAGACTTTCTTTTTTAGGCTATATTTTTAAGTCCTTATGAGATTTTCAGAACAAAAGAGAACCGTCTTTATTGGTTAAACCTTCAACATGTTATAAAAAAGAATCTGATCCTATTATTTACTCATAGGATCATTCATAAGAATTAATAATAAACATTAAATTAAGAAAGATTACCTAATTCAATATGTTTTTCCCAAGTCCTGCAATAGCAAAATGTTGTTCATTTTGAAGGCTGTTATTATGTTGTTCACACTGTTCAATGAATTTCCAGTATTTTAGGTATAAAAATATTTTTTTATTAGTGTTGCTTTAGAAGCTGACATGAAGAGATATATAGAGGGCTGTTTGGTACAAAATTAAATCCCACTGTGACATTTTAAAAAATCATCTAAAGCCACATTATGGATTGTGCAGCAATTAAACTCTAATAAAGACTGCAAATACTAACAGACATTGTCACATAGAATAAGTGACTCAAAATAAGCCCCAAATGCAGACAGTGAAAATGAAATTGGGCACAGCATCAAAAAACCTGGCAGGGCCAAAAAACCTGGCCCTCCCTGCAGCAGTGCTATTCCCAGGGTAGGACAGCAAGTTATAAAGCTGACATTTTGGCGAAGTTTTCATCATTCACAAACTTCCTTCAAATTTCCAGATCTGTATTCAATTCTATTATTATTTTTATGCCCATACTCTGCTTCCTCATCTTCTGGCTCTTACTGATCACTCTGAAACACTAGGACTACCTGTGCAGCTTGATGTATTTTAACTGTACCCCAAACCAGAGGAGCATATAAAATGAATGGGTGAATAGCTTGCCTTTGCTTAGTGAGTTGTGTGGATGGGCGGGGTGGTGAAGACTGTATTTGTCTGCTAGCTGGAAAAACTGGGCAACTTGATAAAGTTTTAACAAGGATATTTCATATCAGCTGATACTTCACGACAGTCACTGCCTCTGCAAAGCAGCATGGTGTCGTCCCATACTCCAGCGGATGCCCTGAGGTCAACTGGCACAGATTCACCCAGGCATGCTCACAGCAAACAGAAGCACACTGTGCACCTGTTTCTAAGAATGAATGTGGAACATGGTTCATTCCTTACCTTAGGTTTCTTCAAGGTAAATTCTGATTCAGTGAAGAATGTCAATATTAAGGAGCAATGTCTTATTTCTAAGTATGGTCATTAAGTCATTCATTAAATTAATCAGTGTTTATTGAGTTTCTCAAGTGGGCCAAGCAACCTTGTTCACAGTGGTAAACAAAAAGGGACAGGTGTTTACACACCTTAGATTTTGAGACAGACGGGAAGGGGCAAACAAGCACATTTTAGATAGAAATAGCGTCACAGTGAAGAATAGACAGTAATTGGAAGAATGTGGGGTCAGATAAGCATCAGGATGGAGGTGATTCGGGAACAGAGGAAATGCAAAGATCTGAGGCAACAGAACAATGTAGGCTGAGAAAACATCAAGAGCAAAGGCCTGGAGGCTCAAACAAGCTTGGCACACCTGAGCAGCAGAATGGACGTTGTAGCTGAAGCTTCGGGGATGAGATAGGTTGACTTAGAAAATGGTGTCTAGAGGTGAGTAGGTCTTGACATAGGATATCTTTAAAACTTATCTCTTTTCTCTTTTTCTCAGTTTAGTAAATATAAGGAATATTGCCTCTTTTCCAGCAAATTTCAAGATAAACTAGCTAATATCAAATTTAAAAATATATAAATCTGATATTACAGTGAATTATTTGCAATTGCATTATGTAACGCATCAGACAGGTAGACATCCATTCAGCGGTCTCTGCTGTGTTTTATGCACGGTTTGAATATCCATGTATTAGAAGTGAAACAAACATAAGGAGATAAATATTTCATGTAAGTGAAAAAGTAAGCACTGTGATTTCTTATGAAAAAAACTATTGACGAGGTAGCCTTGTCGTGAACTCTGTTGTTACTGCACGTGCACAAAGGAGTATTAAAGGGGGACAGTGGAGCCCCCCATGTCTGAACAAGGGGCTCGAGGTGGCAGGGTCCTGGTGGCAAGGCCAGGACCCCACAGGGCACTGATGACCTAATGTGTGTTCAGACTATGAAGAACGCTTTAAGGACTGATTCTTTTCATATGTACTTGTTCTGAAATAACTGCTTCTTATTAAGACTCCTTACTGCTTGTTGTTTATATACATGTTTTAAAAAGAAAAATGTCTTAACCTTAGAGAAAAAGAATTGAGCACAGAATTTCATTAAACTAGCACAAAGTTTAACACATGGAATGTATATTTATATAAATATGCATAATGCATTAATAAAATTTTAATTATTTAAATTAATTTAACTCAGACTAACCTCTTGAGGGAAAAACAGGATAATGCTTGGTAGATGGTACTTGCATGGAATTCAGACAGTCTGGAGTTTCACGCCCTTACCTGTTGATTTGGAAATTCTGCGCTTATTTCACCACATACAAAATTTGAATACCATAGTGTCAAGTATTTGGAGTAATAAAGGTAGATGTCTCTATCTATGTATATAAGGTACATATGTTACAGAGTGAAATTCATTATATGGGAGACCCTGAGGTACTGTGAGCTTTAGCATAATGCCTAACAAAACATCAGCTCGCAATAAATATTTTATATCATTAGTATGAGGTTTTTCTTTCTTTGCCCCCCCCCCACCAAGTTGGACATTTTGCATTTTACTATTTTAACATCAACTAAATCAACTGGAAAAATAAATTTTTAACATCTGTATGCCTGATCATTAATGAGGGCTATTGTTTTGCCTATGAGGCCTTCTTTGGCTTGTGTTTGTTTGAAGTTAAGAAGACAAGGAAATGTTTTCCTTTGCTGTTCCTTTACAGCACAGAGTACTCTAAAGGAATTGCAGATTTTCCATAACTTACCCACCTCCGTGACAGAAGCAGGTGGATAAAGGTAAGGGGGAGGGTGTCGTGGCCTGTCCACCTAGGCCCTGCTCACTTTAACCTAACTTCTCCAGGCTTGATTGCCTTTCCCTTTATCTAGCTGTTTCCAGGCCCAGCAGGATCTTTAAAGTAAGATAGAGGTTTTCTAGTGAACCACATAGCTTGATGTGTCCCCTAAGAAACACTCACTTTCTGTGTAAGCCTGGGGGTATGTGTTTAGAGGCCCATTCTTGCCTCCATACATTTATATGCATTAATCCCTGTAGACGCTGTAAAGAGTAATGAGTTGCAAGTTCATTTCCTTCTATCATGTTTCACTATTTGGTGCTGAAAATCTTTTGCACATGGACAGAAAATGATGGGTAACACTTTCTGTGCAGAACCAGAATGTGAGTCTCTAATGAGCTTAATTATTATGCTTAGGATAGAAAGCAGAGGATCTTAGCAATTTAATCACCTTTGTTTTTTTTGTTTATTGGGGTTTTGGAGGGGGTCTTCAGTGATCATACCATTGCCTTACCTTATGTGGTTAACACATTTTAGTTTAGCTCCTAATTTTAAATTTGGTCATAGAGATTAGATTTTAAGGCTTGATAAGCAGACAGGTTTCAAGCTTAATTCCCTCATTCAGCCTTGAGTCATTGCTCTGTCTTCACCTTCATTGAAAATATGATTGGTAGGATTTGTTATTCTGCAATTCGTTCTGAATAGAAAGTTTCACAGCTTAATGTAGGTTAGTTTTTCAACATGGTTGATTTTCAAGCATGCTTGAATAACTTTAAATGCTGGGAACTGGTTGACAGTAACCGAAGAGGAGGAACTGAAGATAGTGTGACTGATACTTGGAAATCAGTTATGGTTAAAGATTAAAACAAGACCGCCGCTGCCTGTCTTTCTTATGTAAACATAAAGTCCAGGGGCCACACATGGGATAGGAAGAAAATGACTTCACTTCTGCGAAGCTTAAAAGAAAATCATTTCTTTAAATTTTTTCTTGATCATACATTGCTGGCAAAGTAAATGAAAACCGTTGAACTTCGGGGTGATTAGTTTTAGCAGAAATATATCAGCTGACGCACTCATTGGCAGATGGAGCACAGCTCTGCCCACCTGTAACCTGGAATGAAGGCACCTTCCTGGGCCTTGGGTCAGTCTGTGCAGGGAACAGGTCACTCCACATACCTCCCAGGGGTTATGTTCTTTACCCCATCTGGCCCTCAGTGAGTAAACATCCCTGCCTGGCCAAAAGCAACAGAATTGGAAAACTTGGCCAAATCTGGAAACCTGTAGTCAGTCTGTTCTTCCTGAACCACTTGTTTCCCGTGGTCTGACTTCAGGCCACCGTTCTTTGCTGGCCTTGACCTCAGCACCTAATAAGTGAATTTGGCTTTCCTTTCTCTGCTTCATCTCACCCACTTTCTTTGTTTCCTACCACTTATCTTTACTCTCCAAGCACTTTTCTGTTTTGTTTGAATGTATTTGGGGGTTTTTCTCTAGGCTTTGCTTGCGACCTTCTATACGTTTCAGGTTCTCATCCCTCATTATTCCCACACCCAACCCAATCTGTTCTAACTCAATTAAACGCTCTGATAACAAGAGCAAACACCTTCCACCTGACCCTGATGGAGTTTCGGCCAGTTAACATTCCTCTACCACCTCATGGGCCTCAGCAGTGTCCTGTCCCCGGGAGGAGACACCCAGGCCTCCAGCTCTTCAGGAGAGCGAATCCTCTGTGTCTCACTCAGGATTTGTCCAAGCTGATCCCTCTAATTTCTTTTTTGTGACTAACCTAGTCTTTGTATTTTTTTCTCACCAAAAAATTATTAGATATACAATATAGGGAATAAAGCATGTACTTATTTTATTTACTATTTCAGGAAAGTTGTACTAATTACCTTGTTTTAGATGTCACTCTGCTATCTTTTTAAATCTGGTTAACATGCAATAGAGACTTAATAGAATGGAATAAATGTTACCAGCGGAAAGTAAACATTTTAGGATTTTACCCATCCTTCATTTAAATAGGGAATTAATAGTTCTCTTAAAGGTGTTTGGATGCCCAGACTTCTGCATATAAACCATTATAATAATAATTATTATTATCATCACCTAGATCTGTGCTCCTGAATGTTTATTTGTACTCCATGGGCGAATCACCCTCGTGTTTTGTTTGGTGCTGTGCTTTTTTGTTTGTTTTATTTTTTACTTTGTTTTAAATTTAAATCATTTGGCACAATTTAAAAAATCAGAGAATTTCAACAATAATCCAGATTTCCAGTCTCAAAAGGTTTTAAGATCTGGGTGGCGCCCCTGGCTCAGTGAGTGGGGCACCAGACCCATGTACCGAGGGTGGCGGGTTTGAGCCTGGCTCAGGCCAAACTGCAACAACAACAGCAAAAAAAAAAAGGTTCTAAGATCTGGCCGCTGCCACGCACCCTCTCTGCATCAGCTCGGTGCTGTGCTGAAGGCGGCTGTCTCCTTGAGGCAGGAATGTGCTCACTGGTTGGACACAGCTCCTCACTCACTGACCTGGGTTATAACCACATTTGAGTTTGTAATTTTTGTCTTAAAAAGAGAAGAAGAATCGGAAGCCAGCAACCCTTTTCTTTTAAAAGAAAGTAAAGGATTCCCCCACAAAATACAAATAGTAAAGTACCAGTTTCCATATTACCATCACCAGACTAGATCAATGTTAAAGTTTTGGCATATATATTTGCTTTCAGGGTTTTTCTCCCTGACTAATACCATTTTTTTATATTGTAGAATTTTATTTCTACATGCCAGGGTTAATTTCTCCATCAATAAATCTCCCCTGTTCTTAAAGATTTGACTACCTTTTTCCTCATGAGATGTAACGATCTCCAGTTTGTGAGTTCTGGTCACTGAGGAGCGGGGCATTGGACTGGGCACACAGATGGACTCTCACCCACCAGGCAGGCTTCTCTCTGGCCACTGGGCCCAGGGAAAACACTGGTTATCAGCCAATTTCGTAGTAGTTTAAATGGGTCAAAGACACAGCTCTGAGTCCTCATGCAGGTTAGTATACATTACAGAAATGTGGAGCATTTCAAGGCAATTAGATTCATCTTACTTAATATTGAACTTACTGGGTTAGGAAGGTGTTTAAGGTCAGCTTCCAGACAGTGGAAATGAGAAGTGAAAACAGTCACATCTTCATCTGGACCAAAGTTGGGAGGTCCAGAGCCACCTCCATTGCCTCCAGACCTTTGCACCCAAGAGCTCTCCCCTTGGGGATAGTGTGAATCCATTTGACTTTTGCTCAGACTATTTACATAATTATCCACCTCCAGTTTGTAACTGCTGTGCATGCTACCAGTCCAGTCATACTCAGATGCAAATAATTTGTTTAAAATTAGCATTTAGGCTCCTTTGCTTATTTGCAGGAGAGAATTTAATCCATATATGTGTGTGTATGTGTGTGTACATATATAAAGTAGATTATTTTAGTAAGATAAAGCATGGGGCTCAACACTTTTGTTTATAATTGGTATTGAATTGATGTCAGTTTCTTCCTTACTAAAAATATGTGCTATAAGCCAGGCACAGTGGCACACACCTGAAGTCCCACCTACTTAGGATACTGAGATAAGAGGATAAATTGAGCCCAGGAGTTCAAGTTCAGCCTGGGCAACCTAGAGAGACCCCAATCTCCTCAAAACAAATAAATATAATTAACTGAAAAGTTATTCCAGATTTCCAGCTAGTAGTCATGGAAATAAGGGATCTACCCAATCATCTTTTTAAATAAAATATGTATTATCCCAGCAATATCATGGATTAAATAAAATTCTGTGGTCTATTCTGGAAACTGTATAATCTCAGATCATTTTTTCTTAAAGTGCACTCTGTGATATACATGTTAGGAAGGAATCAAGAGATGCTAGGAATCTTCCCTACTTGGCTGGAAGCCCTGGCATGGTGGTCAGAGTATATGTGGCAATTGTTTGTGCAGGTGGGACACTGCTTGCCGTCCAGGGTTAGGACTGGAGCCCTTTCTTCTCCATTCACCTCCCCACCACATCGCCCCTGCAGCATATTTTGCACCTATAACGCATCTCTCTCCATTTTTCTCTTTTCCTGCCATTCTCTCCTCTTTTTCCCCACATGTGTAGTGTTGGTGAACACATCTCCTGCTTATATATTCACCTATAGGAAACAAATTCAGAGAAGTGGGGCCAGATAATGTAAGGTCCAGGAGCTGCTGCTGCTGCTTTTTTTGAGACAGAGCCTCACTCTCACCCAGGGTAGAGGACTGTGGTGTCCTAGCTCACAGTAAATTCAAACTCTTGGGCTCAAGCAATCCTCTTGCCTTAGCTTCCTGAGTAGCTGGGAGTACAGGCATCTACCACAGAGCCTGGCTAGTTTTTCTGTTTTTAATACAGATGGGGTGTCACTCTTGTCCAGGCTGGTCTCGAACACCTCAGACGATCCACCTGCCTTGGCCTCCCAGAGTGCTAGGATTACAGGTGTGAGCCACTGCACCTGGCTAGGTCCAGTAATTTCTGATAACCAGTTTGCATTTTATTCTGAAGGTGCTAAGTCATTATAAAATTTTGGCTTCTGGCAAGAGATTGACTGTAGTGAATAGTGACGCTGGGGAGAATGGAAACAGGGCAGTTAATTAAGAGCCTTTGCCGAAGTCCAGGTAAAGATGGTGGTGGTTCGAATTAGGGGATTAGTAGTGGGGAAAAGAGGTTTCGGCTTCATCCGCCTTTTTGAAGGTAAAGCTAACAAGATTTGCTGCTGGGTTGCATGTTGTGTGTTGGGGAAAGTGAGCAGGCGGGGCCTGGCCCTTGTTTGAGACATTCAGTCTGTTTTGATTCCTTTCCCCCCATTCACCAATTATCCAAATTACTTATCCCATTAAGAAATCAACTTTGAACCATTCTCTATGATTCAGCTTCTCATGCCTGTCTTTCTCTGTCCCGTCCACCTCCGGAAGCTTACCACAGGTACCTGTTTTCTGAACTTTCTAACAGATTTTGAAATCCTTGCTCTTTCATCGAACTCCTCTGATTTGCCAAAGACCAGCGTGTTTCCACACAGTTCATTCAGTTCCACAGAAGGGTTTCCACAGTGGTGCTGTGCTCAAGCCAGTTACCTACGTTGCCTTCCTACTGCAGCGCGCTTCACTTTTTATTCAAGAAATACTAACGCCTCCGCGACTGCAGGTCTTAATTCTACGTTTCAGTATCTGCGCAGTTGTCTTAAGTGTCTGCGACTGAGCACCCAGAGGGCCATTGTGCCTTAGCTGTGCCATTAGATTATAAATAAATACTTTCTAAATGATGATAACATTTTGGTTTCGATGTAGAAGCTACATTTGATAAGAATTTTAATCACATTTTCACCTAATCAGGCTCTTCCCCACTCACGTTTAAAGTGAGGCTATGGTAGCTTTTAAAACACCTGGGTTTTTCAGGAGACAGCATTGTGCTTCAGGCTTCCAGTGGGGGCCTGTTCACCACTTGGGTTTACCAGCTCTCCATGATGCTAACATCAGACCATGGCCATTCTCACAGGTACATTTTTACCAATACTGGAAAGTCATTTTTGCATTTGAACTTCTTTGGAAAAGGATAGGAAAGTCTTTTATTTTAAGGAAAATTGACATCCCCTTGCAGCAATAAATCTAGAAGTTTCACTGATTTGACTGCAATAATGTGTTTTTATATTCCATGTGTAGCAAAGGGAACTAATTTCCTTTGAGTATCACCGTGGCCTTTTAGAAACTCAGAATGATTTATTTGCTTTGTGTCTAAGATTAACCAACTTTAGAATGGAAAAATCCTATTAGATCATGAGAGACTGTTCCCCTCCCACTGCAGGATTATGCACTACAGTACATTTCCTAATCTTTGTTCTTTTTAATAACTTTCTTCCTGTGTTCGTTTGAAAGTTATTGCTCCAAAATAATTCCATGAAATTACTATATCATGATGACTTCAGATGGAGATAAATTCTTTATGTTTGTTTCCTAATACATACCAAAGTTATTTTTTTAATATTGTGTAATGTTTATCTCCTTAAAATGGGACAATTGTACTAGTTCTCTACAAGTTTAAAGAATAGCAGTCCAGTAGAACCTCTGTAGGTTGACCAACGAAGGGACTGTAACAAAGGGGTCAGCATATGAGGTGGCCAACATGAGCTGGGCCTGCGGTGCTGATACGTGCCTGCAGTTGGTGCACATCTGGTCTGTGACAACCAGATCAACCTCGAATGGTCGATGTAGGGAGGTGGTCAACTATGGGGGTTCTGCTATATTTTCTTTTACTTGAGTAACATTCACTGTTATTTTTGGAATGGTGATATTTTGTTTGGAACGTACTATGGACTATGGATTAATTCTCAGATATACTTTAGAAAGACATTAGAATGGATCTTAAGCTGACAAGCAAGCAGATTAGGGATTGTTTTCTTTTTTGTTTCTCATTATTTTAATGTACGAAAAGGCAGAATTAATAAACGTATGGTCCATGGGGATACTAATAATTTTAATAATGATATAAGTAGTTTATAGTGGAACCTCCGTAAGTTGGCCACCCAAGGGACTGTACAAGCTGGTTGAAACACAGAGGTGGTCAACATGAGGAACTAGGCCTGCTGTACTGATAGGTTCATGAGGTGCATGTCCAGTCTGTGGAAATTAGGTCAACTTGAAGATGTGGTCACGTAGGAGGTGGGCAGCCATGGACGCTCTGCTGCACATTCTCTTGTGTTGTTTGGAAATGCACGTCTAGACCTGCCGTGACTCAGAGGGTGACTTCTGCTCGTGAGACATGATTTCTACAAGATAGTAAAGCTAATGCTTGATTACTAACTTTATCAAAGTTGAGATACATCCACAGAATATAATTAGGAAACAGTCTGAATTAAATGTCAGCACATTACTTATTCTGGTCACCATTAATATATTGAATAGTGCCGTTGTTGACGTTTCTCTTTCCAACCTAATGACGTGCATGTTTTGTATTCTTCTCAAAGACAGTTTGGAAATCAGATGAATTTTTAAAAACAAAATAGCTGACTTTGGAAACAAAAGAATAAGCCCTGATGTTATGTATGACTTTGGTTGGATTCATACATTGTCTAAATAACAGTCTGCAATTAAATTGTCCAGCAACCCAGAGAAGGTCTACTAAATTGCTTCTTAAAAATCGGCCATGGCTCATCATTGCCTCCAAGATGAAGTTGAAAGTCTTTAGCCCCAGCGTGTGCTTTGGCACCAGGCTACATTTCAGCTCTGCCTTCTCTCCTTCCCTTTCTTACACTTCCTTCTTGCTGAAGTTGTCTCATGTCTTTCTCCCATGGATCCTGCAATCCAGATTTTTCCCCTGTCAGCCTCACCTTCTCCCCTGCCTTTACCTGGTGAGTTGCTATTCATCCTGCATGCCTGATCTCAGATGGCCGGGCAGCCTTCCTGGGCTTGATTAGGCAGCACTGAAGTGTTTTTATATTCTCTGGGGTTTTCTGTGGCAGAGATGATGCTTCATTCATCTCTGTATCCCTCACTTCATTTGGTAGAACCCCTGCCATAGTTTTCTATGGTGGGCATGTTACAGGTGCATATGGAATTTTTCAGTATATCCATAAGTGAATGTATGGCAATCCATTCATGGATAGATAGTAATTAGTTTTAATGGCTAGTGTCTAGTATTTCCTATTCTAATTCTTCATATTTCACACAAATAAAGAAATCTATACCTGTTGTATTTTGGGACAGAAGCCATGTATTTGCTCACTTTTACTTTGTATTCTGTGTAAAATTTTATCATGATAACCTAAGGTAAACCACCTGATCTCACGTAATTACACACTAAATATTGTATACATCCCCTTCTGTGCATTTGTCTGGGTAAAGAGGGATATCATATCATTCAAGGGATTCAGAAACATTTAAGAAGCATTGATTACTAGAAAACAAAATGTCACATGAATTCATAGCTCTCCAAGGGTTTGGAATCTCTTTGGGGAAGTTGATACATGAAACAAACCAAAAAGCAAACCAGCGTGTAGTTGCGTGAAAATGTTCGGGAGATAAATAATCACTATAGGAATTCAGAGGATGGTGTGTTGAGATTGCTAAGAAGGACTAAGGCGAGGAGGTAGGATTTGAGTGTGATTTTAAGGATGAGTAGCAGAGGAGAATATTCCGGAAGGATTAGAGCATCATAAAAGAAGTGCAGGCTGTGGACAGCCTAGTTCTTCAATGTCAGGAATATTGCCTTGTCCCCTGTCTGCCTTTTCTCCTGACTCCGCTGTGTGCCCGCTGCCTTGCCACGGGGTCACACTAGACAGTTCTGGGAAAGGATCCAGTAGGAAACGTCTAAGAAACTTCCTGGCCGTAACAGAAAATTGCTGCAGTATCACATTGCTTTGTTGCTCAGGCCTCACATCTGTTTCCTTGTCCTTTTACCAACCCCTGTGCTAGTTAAAGTAGATCTCCCGATTCCTGACTTCTTGACCTTTTGACCTTTCCCAGAGCCTGGCCATCGTGTCTTAGGGCTCTCCTCTGCCCGTCTGATTTCTCTCCTACCTTTGGTGTCTGAACTCACATGACCTGTGTGTTCTGATTTCTGCGTGGCTGCGCTTCCAGACTCGCTGGTCCTCTCAGACTCTTCCTAACCATCCACCCCACAGATGAGGCTCCCAGCCTGAGGGTTCTGCAGGCCCAGTCTCCTGCCCAGCTTCTTTTGCCATCACAACAACCAGCTTGCTTAGTGTGAAGGGTTCATTTGTAGGAATACTGAAAAATTACGGGGATGCCAAAAAAGGGGAGCAGATAAAGCTTGGCTGTGAAAGGATTTGCAAGACAGGTTGAAGTTTATATTTTGTTCTCTAGGCCAGTGATCCTCAGAGTAAGTTTGTACCTCAAAAGTAGGCAGGCTGATACATAACGGTGTGGAAATAAATTATTATAATAACTGGTTCGATGTGTTTCTGTTTTTTAAAAAAAATTTAAAGAAATATGCGTATCTAAAATATAAACAGAATGAAAAACCAAGCCATTTAAAATACAAGATCAATTAAAAATACAAATGTTTAAATTCTGTATTGACCCAGGTCACTCCACATACCAGATGGTCACATGTCATCTTGGGTGACAGACTTCCTGAGGGAGGAGTATGAAGTCCACAGCCTGGAGGGGTTGACTGGGACCTTATTTATTTATTCACTTTTGGCATGTTTGAGGTATTGCAGTTGGTGTGTGCCTAGATTTGCAAATTGTGTTTCTAGCTCTAATGAAAATAACACTCACAGAATGATCAGGTGCTTGTGAAAGATCTCTACCAAGACTGAAGCCCTGGCCCTGAAGCTGCACCCTTGGAGCAAAGATCAGTGATATTTTTATAATTTCAGATTAACATGAGGGTATATATGTGAGTTAGGCTCCTATTGGTAGGTGAGTCCTTTCCCCAGGAGGCGTGCCACAGACTTCTACCTGGTGCCTACCAGGGGGAGCTTACTGAGCCCCTTCCCCTGCCCTTCACCCCCCTTCTTAAACTTAATTGTGTTTTTCCTTTCATGTGGCCTGTAGTTGTTTATCTACTTTCAAATTAATATTGAATGCACAGGGTGCTTGCTTTTCCATTCCTGAGATACTTTGCTAAGGAGAATGTTTTTCAACTCCATCCAGATAAATACTAAAGATGTAATGTCTTCATCTTTTTTATGGCCGAATAGTACTCATGGTGTACGTATACCACAGTTTATTAGTCCATCCTGGGGTTGATGGGCCCCTGGGTTATTTTCACATTTTTATGATTGTGAATTGAGCTGCTATAAACATTCAAGTGCAAATGTCCTTGTGAGAAAATGACTTTTTTCCTTCTGGGTAGATGCCTAGCAATGAGGTTGTGTGGGATGAAATGGAAGGTCTACTTTTAGCTCTTTGGATTCTCCATACTCCTTTCCAAAAACGCTGTACTAGTTTGCAGTCCCACCAACTGTGTAAGTGAAAACTCAGTGGTATTTTAATAAGATATAACTGAAATTCTTCCACCAAAACCTGATAATTTCCGAGAAGGCTATTAGAAAAGTGAATGCTACAAACATCTTTGATAAAGAACCTCACCCTTTGTGTACACTCTACTTTGAGAAAATAAGCACTATATGAATGTGAGATTTTTATGATTAGCCGTAAAGTGGTATTTATTTCAATCTTATACCCAAACTTTAAAATTTTTACTTTTGCACATGTTTAATTATATATACCCATACACACACATATATAGTTAATTTTGAGAGTAATCTTATATATTATATGTTATACATAAATGTATATTATTCATCTATTATGTTTTGGGCACATGGTCAAAAAGCTTTTAGTGTGGTTGGAGTTACTCTGAACAGATGATTAAAAAGTTTTGGGTTCTCTAGTGAGGGGCGCTTTCATTAATACCAAGAAGCTGACTGACTGAAAAGCAAATCGTGTATGGAATTCATTCTTAGAAACTTTCAGAAATAAGACTTCTTACCAATGTAGTACATGCAACTACTTCTTTTTTACCAGTGGTGACGATAAGTTCTTTTTATCAGTATTCCTATCTACACCTGTTGTAATTCTGCTTCTATATTTGAACTTTGCAACTCAGAAGAAAAGATGACATTAACCTACTCTGAAATGGTTCTTATAGTAGCTAAGTATCGGCCATATCTTATTTCGTATTGAAAAACAGAGTTCAATTAATGTGTTTTCTGCCCGTTCCTTAAATAAACTTCATAAAGGAGTGTTAACAGAAAATTTTAAACATCTTGAACACATTTGATAGATTTACTAAGGAAACTAATTAAGGCTGTAAAATCAGTATGGCTCTATTTTTAAGTGAAGTTCTTCAGGAAAAGGGGGTAAGCAACATAATGAGAATTCTATTTTTAACTTAGGTCGTTTTTTTTCATTTATTGACAGTGCTGGGACTTTTTTAGACAACTAGGCATGTGATGTTTGAACTCTAAATCTGTAAACATCAGGAAGCTCTAACACATCTCCTAGTCCAAACGCTCATCCTGGGCTCACGTGCTGAATCTGTGGGCATTTACTTAAAGTTCAAAGTTTGCTAACCGTGTGATCTAGATTTGTTCTCTTAATATTTTCATGGATACTAAAAAAAAAAATACAATCAATCTACAATATCATTTTACGTAACCAGCTTACTTGAAAGGAAAGTAAATGTATTTTAGTTTATGGTAATTTTTATTAAAATAAAACATAACAAAATGAGTCCCACGAAATTCGACCTTGAAATTTCTCATTTCTTTACATGGGTGGTTTGAATACTAACTATTACAGTTGAATTTAAAATAAAAAATTTTAAACTTTAAATATATCCTTTAACTATTGGGTTTTAAAAATCTGTTCATTCCTCCTTTATTTACTTGTTTATTTTGGCCTCTGCTCTTATCTTCCTGCATCTTTATAAAAATTATAAGCTTTTGAAATCAGAAACAATAAAGTTGCAGACTTTTTTTCCTTTGTCCTCCCAGGAAATTAATTAAAATGGGTTGCCTCAGTCCCACACTTTCTTCCAGTGGCTGATTTTGAGGACAGATTTACACAGGACACCCGGGAGCAGCAGTGTAATGGTCAGTGTGTCCAGTCCGCAGACCTGGCTCAAATCTGGACTCTGCCAATTCTAAGCTTCATGGTGTGGGTAGTGGCTCAATGAGTCAACCTCACAGAGTTGTCATGAGCATAGAATATAAAAAAGCGTGTGCGTTTGCCAGCAAGGTGCCCAATACATGGTAGGCACTTTATAAATACACTCTGTTGTTATTGTCATTGTGATTGTGTGGAAGTGAGAACCTCGTTAACAGGGGGCTCAAGGAAGTAAGTGACCTCTTCGAAAAGACCAGGGGTGGAAGCAGAAAGCCTGTTGCAGTGCGAATGCCAAGTGTCCTGTAGTGAGACGGGGAGAAAGGAGACGAGCAGCTGTACTGGACCTGCCCCCTCCGCCAGGGTCATCTTTGGCTCCAGGTTGATTAAGTCCATTTCTCAAACCTGTATTTTCCACTTTTATATCTCTGTAGTAGAAATATTGGATTTTGATGTTGGCGCTGGACACTGCACAGAATATACCATTTGAAAGAGAAGACTAGATAAAACACTGTGAGTCTTGAATAACTGTGTTCTAGATTGAGTTGAATGAGAAGAACTGTTCAGAAGCAAACCCTAAAACCAAAGGGGGCCACTCCTACATTCGCCAGAGAGGGTCAGAGCATTCACGAATGTATGACATTATTAGAAGCACATTTTAATTGTTTATTAATGAGGCACTGTTCAAAGACCTTTGTATGTACTTTATAGTAATTTATTGTATTCTCACAACTCCCTACGAGAAAGTAGTTGTTATGGCACCTTTACAGATGAAGTCATGAGGCACACAAATTTAATTTCCCTGAAGTCCAAAACCTGATGATAATCTGCTGAGCAGGTAGTTCTGCCCCAGAGCCCAGGCCTGAGCTGCTTGTCCTGCCAACCTGTCTTCACCTCTATTCTATGCTAATAAAATACATGTGTTTCTGATTAGCAAGAGGTTCACTACGTAAATGCTGTACCACACTTAAGCAGGGGTTTCGTGTTCAGGGCCCCAGGCAAATTACGTGTGTTATAAATTGTGGACACACAGCCAGTACCTTTCCAGTAACCCGTTAGTAGTGAGGGCAGACGGAGGCCGTGCTCTGTATTTATCCCAGTCCAGCTTTGCGAAGGAAATGTCACCTCCTATGATAGCAGCAATTAGGAAACCAACCAACACTTTTGTGAATCTCACTCTTGGCCTAGAGGATAAACCTTTATTTCCAGACTTTTTATTATAAGTATCCTGTTATATCATTATTTCCCATTTTCTTAGTGAAAATTCTTCTTTTTATGATTTGTTGGAAGTTATCTAACCAATTCTAGAAGTTTTACTTTTAAAAGTGGTAGCATAAACTTGTTTTAAATTTAATGATTGATAAATATATAGAATTATAAAATGCCTTTTGCAATTGCATTGAATATAATCAAATTTAAGAAAATGTTAAGAAATGTTTCTGAATTTTACATTCTCTTAATTGCAGGAAATTTAAATTTGGTGATGAAACCTAGGTGTCTTCCCTTTAACGTCACGAGCTCCCTTCACCCCAACTCTTGCGCATCTTCCCCTCACAGAGTGATTTGCTAAATGTAATCACCAAGTACGAGCCTCCTTTCTATAAAGTCTCGTTTTAGCATGAGTTCCAGGGAAATGTTCACTGGGAAAACCACACCAACCAAAAGACACTTTCAAGATGCACGTGCTCATTTTATTTGAAAGTATTTGTAGATGGTTACTCAGAGGTACATATTTTTGTTTTGCCTCAGCATCATGAATCTTTGCAAGTGAATCTCATGCTGTAGTGTTTTGTCACCACAGTATGAATTCTTTTACTTTAATAAGCCCCTCTTCACGTGGTTACTTTCACAGTGAAAATTGAAGCCCTGGCTCAGTGTCTGAGGTAGTAGGTGGGGCCGTAATAATGAATCCAGGTTTAGCCAGTGGTGGGAATGGGGTGGGCAACTGGCCGGATTCCACCTAATGTGCACAGTGGGAAGGTGTTCAGCCAGACCCCTGGGTAAAGGCTCAACTGTAACTTGAACTTTACCTTAGAATTGAAAACAATGTAACCTAAACATTTGTACCCTCATATTAATTTGAAATTTGAGGAAAGAGCAGCATAGATTGAGTATCCCATATCCAAAATGTATGGGATCAGGAGGATTTTGAATGTTGAGTTTTTTTCAGATTTTGCAATGTTTGCTTACTAAGTATCCCTAATCTGAAAATTTGAAAGTTTCCGATGAATATTTCCTTCGAGTGTCATGTAGGTGCTCAAACAGTTTTGGAGCATTTCAGATTGCAGATTTTTTTTCAAGATACTCAATCTGAAAAACTATTCTTTTTTTTTTTTTTATTTCATCAACAAGAACACTTTTTATTATTATTATTTTTTTTAATAATTTTATTAAATCATAATTGTGTACATTGGTGCAATCATAGGGCAGAATGTGCTTCATATACAATCAGAAACATTTTGATCGTACTGTGAGAGATAGCCCTGAAGCTTCACTTTGAGCCATGG
>CAUYRH010069667.1:0-73967 GCA_963574655.1 Perodicticus potto | reverse complement strand
CCCCGAGACTTTGCACCAATTGTATTTCAGTCTTGCTAGCACAGTCAAATCCTGTCCCAATGGCAGCAAAGGTCTTCACAATGGCTCTACTGTCATCACATTTGATTGCATAAAAGGGAGTGACATGAGGAAGAGCTTTTTAGCCACCTTCGGTGTTTCTTCAGAACACCTCTGAGGTCTGCTACATAGAAGGCATCGTTATCATCAGAAGAGGAAACTTCATTGATTTTTTGATCCAGAATGTCCTTGGCAGTAAAACCTTCATCAAGCAAGTGTCAGTCAAACTCTTCATTACTAATGTTGTTCATGGTTTCTTGATGTTTCTTTGAAAAACTAAGAGACAGAATTTAAAGAAATACTTCCAGCTTCTCACAAAGGCAATTCTTCAGGAATTCTGAATCCCACTGCATGTGTCCTCCAAGCAACAGTGGAAACGTTCTTAGAGCATCCAGGCGCCGCAGGCCAGCCCCATGGAGAAGCTGGAAAGCCAGAGCCGCAAGAGCGCTAGGCTGCCCCTGCCGCACCCTGCAGCGCCTGGCTCCCGCCTGCAGGAGACGCCGGCCCAAGGTGGCGACCTCAGGGACTGACCTCTACATTTTCAATGTCAATAGAAAATGGGTTATGGAAAAGCTGTATGTCCTGTTCATGGAGATGAAGCCCTTTAAATTAAATTGGAACTCCTTTTGCAACTTTTCCAGTAAATCCACATGTTTTGTTTGGGAATGCAACCAATGGTTTTTCCGCTAACAGATTTTGCAGCCGGGGATGAGTCCGCTGCTAAACAGGACAGGCAGCAGAGGCAAAAACACCCTGCGGACCGGATAAATGTGCTCGGCGGGCCGTAGTTTGAGGACCCCTGGTTAAGACCATGAGAAATAATAAATTGTAAGACACTAAGTTCTGGGTGGTTTATTACACGCCAAAATATAATTAAGATCAGAAAGTACAAGGAAAGTAAACAGGAAGGAATCATTTATTCAAACAAAACAAGCTACAATTTTGGGAGTTTTATTTTCTCAGTAGAAACTAAAAAATTTAATAGCAAGAAGGAAAAACCAACTCTGAAATCCTGAGAATCTGATTCAACATTAACCCTTTAAAAATTACTATAACAATTTTAAATATAAATGCTTTATATTCACAAAACTAATTATAATATACCATAATGAACTGTTAGGTTTTTTGTGTGTTAGAGCATGTAAATTTCCCTACTACAACCTAATTCTTCTGTCCAAGAGTATTATTTTAGATCACCAATGAATTATAGTGGTCTTTCCCATCAAACATAATAGGCTTGTATCCCTGTGGTGAAAGTAGAAGGCATTGATTTCAAGGAAATTAGCATCCAATCATGTATTTCATACTCTTTGGCAACTATAAAGTGTTAAAGTGCTTGAAGATGAACTCCACATTGATACTAAGAGAAGACTTAAAACCTATACAAGTACCAACAAAATATTTAAATCTTAGAGTAAGACTTGGATTGTTAAAATTTATACGTTTGCATTGTTGAGGCTTATCTTAAACATTGCATAGTACTATATTCACTATATCTTAATTTGCATTGATGCTGCATCAGAGGAAGCTTAAACATATTCTACTTTCTGTGGCAGAATCAATTTAGATAGCATGATTCCTACAATTAACAAGTTTCCTTTGACTTGTTAACAAATCACCGTTCCTTCCCATCTCACATCACCAACTCACTCCCAGCACCCACTTTCATGATATATTTTGGTAAGTGATTAGTAAATGATTAGTCTCTAAAGATGAGCAGGGTTCATCAGCTGTATCATATCATGAAAAGCACAAAAACTCAGCTGAACCAGCTTTTCTGCATCAGTCTCCAGACATGATTTCCAGGCTGAACAGGCTACAACAAACCTGCGAAGCATAAATAATGATTACACAAAAGGGTCTAAATCAGTGGTTTTCAACCTTCCTAATGCTGTGAGCCTTTAATACAGTTCCCACAGGTTGAGAATCACTGCTCTAAACAGTGCTGGTGAATACAGCCAGGGCCTTTAATCCATCTGGTGTTCATACATGAAATGTCATCTCTTGCTAGCAACAAGTAAAGGTAACCTGAGACAACTGAAGGTAAAGCCTATATGTAGAGAGGCACACTTCACTCACTAGATGGCTAGAGCTTGGGGACTAATGGGAACAAAAAATTAGCTAGATCCCAAGAACACTCTGGAGCAATTATTCAAAACAAAACAAAAACCCTCCTTCCTAAAGTACCACTAGAATGAGTTGGAATATGAATTCATGCTACCATTTATAATGAAATTTGAACTGTTTTTAAAGAAGAATATACATACGGAGCACTTGAAGAGAGTTAAAAAAAAAAAAAAGAATAAGAGGTGAGAGAAGCTATTTCTAGAAGAGTCAAAGAGACAAACTCTTGGAACCAAGTTCATGCCTCCACCATCTGCTAGAAGCTGTGGTTCTCAACCTTCTTAATGCCGCCCTTTAATACAGTTCCTGTGGGTCACAACCCACAGGTTGAGAACCACTGTGCTAGAGGCTCCTGAAGAAGAAATTCCAGACCTGGCAAGTGCAAAAAAAGTGGCCATAGGAAGCTGAAGTAAATAAAAGAGAAGCCTGGCTTCTGGTGAGCTCAAAGCAAAAACTGGGCTTAGGACTAGTTTTCCCCTTTCTAGACACAAGTTCCTATACAAAGCATGAATTAGGCTTAAAAGTGCAATGTGCAATGTAATGCTTCCGGACAACCACACAATTTTCACATCGTTAGAGACAAGACAATAAATCATCAACATGAGCTTTAGATTAAACAGAATAAAATAAAAACATGCTCTGGGGCTTAGTTCAGTGGTTAGGGCACCAGCCACATATACCAGGGCTGCCAGGTTCAAACCTGGCCAGAACCTGCTAACAACCAACGACAATTACAACCAAAAAAATAGCCGGGCATTGTGGTGGGTACCTGTAGTCCCAGCTACTTGGGAAGCTGAGGCAAGAAAACTGCTTAAGCCCAAGAGTTTGAGGTTGCTGTGAGCTGTGACAATAAGGCACTCTACCGAGAGTGACAAAGTAAGTGACCAAAAAAAAAAAAAAAAAAGCTCTGGCCCAGTATATAATGTTGAATTGGTAAAACATTCTCCTTTTTAATATACATTGGTTTCCCCAGTCTTTTGTTGTCTAAATAATATTGTCTATTACTATATACACCACTACATATTTAAAAATTTTACCTGAACTTACTATAAAACATTTTACATAAATCAATATGTTAAGTACTATACTAATTTTGAGAATTATGATGATAGATATGATCAGCAAGTCATCCTAAAACAGTGTTCTGCACTCAGAGCAGAGAAACATAAATCCCTCCATAGTAAAAATGGTTACTTATGTAGCAAGTGACAGATGACAATATGATCAGAATCAGACTATAGGAAAGACATTTAAATAATAAATGTTTCATAACATTCTTACTCTATGGCGGTGTTTTTCAACCTCTTACAGCACACTTGAACCTATAGTTAAATTTCCATGGCAAACACATTATGTTGATCAAAAAAAAGAATAAAAAAAGAATATTGTGCTTTGAACTTCTTTAAAAAATAATTAATGATCTTTAAAAATTTTTGTGGCACACTTAAGATCCTCTCATGACACATCAGTTGAAAATCACTGAAAGTATAAAAGAGAAGCCTCACCTGTCATCTCTGATGTGGTAGAAAAATCCATATCCATTGTGTACCATGGGAACCACTACTCCCTGGACTCGTAAATAACCAACCAGACTTGTTGAGAGAACAAAATTTCCACCTCCTCCACTGTGTAGTGCAACAAAAGGATATTTTACTAGGCCTACAGATGCTTATATTGTTTCTGAAAAGCTTTTAATATTCAGAAAAAAAAGTAATGAAGTTATAAAACACTATATTACCTTTTGGAAAAAAGTGGGTCTATAAAGAGTTCTGGAACAGGGAGACCTTCCTCTTTTGCTATGAGTAAGAGACCTAAAAGGTGACGGTCAAATCCTGCAATGAAACCCCAAATCTGAAGTTAGAAAAAAAAAAAATTTCCAACATGAGAGATATTTTTTTCAAGTTAGACTAATTTTAAGTACCTTTTCCAGCTGAACAATCTTTCATCATTTTATTATGCTTTGCAAAAGCTTGTAACATCTTTTGCTGCCGCTCATGAAGCTGTAAAAATCAAAAAACATTTTAATAACTGTACAAAACTCAACTTGAAAAAAACCTGAGCTCATTGTAATTAGGATTTGGGTAATTGGGGACAGAAAAAAAGACCTGCTTCTTCATTATTTCTGTCCTGGAATAGGAAAATAACGCCTTGTGGGCAGCACTCAAGTGTCATTAACAAGTGCTAAGACAGAAGCAACAGAGGTTTCAAAACTAAGGTTTATCACCCAAAATGACAATGAAGCAGTTCTATAAAATTAAAATACATTAACTATGTATTTCCAGCTGAACAAAATACATAATACATTAATTATGTATTTTGATAACTATGTCTATCAAAACTAAGGAAATAAATGTAATACTAAAATAGCAGTGGGAAAGAAATATGCTAGTGTCTGAATGCTTCAAAATAGGAGTATAAAACATACCACTGCTCTGGTTCTAGTATATGAAACAAGAATCTGATTTCAAAAACATTTTACCACATCAGGAAAAGCTTCCTTTTAAAGGCACTTTGGGAGCTCTGCACTTTACTAGTATTGTTCTAAAGGCAGATCAGAAGTGCTAAAATAGCCAAAGTACTGAAGAACTCTGCCTAGAAAAAGACACAAATGGGCTTCATTTCAGGTAATCCCTGTTCTTAGCCTTTTCAAATACATTCATCTCGAAAGGCATCTTTAAGTACTTTAATGATCCACAGGAATTAAAGCAAAGAAGTTAGTTATTCAAGAGTCAAGGTTCCTCTAGGGCAGTGGCTCTTAACCTTCCTAATGCCGTGACCCTTTAATACAGTTCCTCATGTTGTGGTTACCCCCAACCATAAAATTATTTTCGTTGCTACTTCATAACTGTAATTTTGCTACTGTTATGAATCGTAATGTAAATATCTAATATGCAGGATGTATTTTCATTGTTACAAAGGGGTCCCGACCCACAGGTTGAGAACTGCTGCTCTAGGGAAATTATACAAATCCTTTGAATTTTTCTTTCTAATACTCACGCTGGAAGAAGGATCCTGCATGGACTGGCACCACCTGACTGCCTCTACTGTGCATGATCGCATAGTCTCTGTGCGGCCATGATAAAAATATCTTGTCATAGCTGTTTCATAGCAACAACCAGGGCTACGAGAAAAAACTAAGATTGTATTATAAGAAGGAAAATGCCCTAATGTCATTACAAATACAGTTACCTAATAACTGTATTTTTTCAGAGACTAAGTTCCATAATACAGACTAGAGTTGAGACTTTCAATAAAAAAAGAGGCGAATTTCAGTATCAAAGAGCAAAAAACACTCACTCTGATAATATGGGCTGTTTGAAAGCCTTGGCTGCTGACAGGCATATACACTGCAGTCTGTGGTGGGCAGCCTCTAATGTGGCCCCAAGTGAGCCCCCCCACCTGCTATTTATGCTCTGGTGGAACTCCTTACTTTGAGCACAGGCTGGTCTTAGTGATTTGCTTCTAATGCACAGAATACAGCACAAGTGATGGGATGACACATCTGAAATTAGGGTATAAAGAGAGCTCTCTCTTGCCCTCTCAATTCCTCACTCTCAGGAAAGCCAGCTTCCATACTGGAGGCTGCTCTATAGAGAGGCCCAGGTAGCAAAAAACTGACACAGGCCCTTTGGACAACAGCTAGGGAGGACTAAATCCTGCTTGTAACCATGTGAGTGAGCTTGGGAGCAGATCCACCCTCAGGAGAGCCTTCAGATGAAAAAACACAGCTCCATCAGACACTCTGACCACAACCTCACGAAAACCCGTAAGTCAGAGGCACCCTGCTAAACGACACCTGAATTTCTGACCACAGAAAAGGTGACATAATGTTTGTATTTTAAGCTACTAATTTTGGGGTAATTTGTCCCACAGCAAATTGGCCTTTAAGTTCCTTCATATAGAACACAAATGACTAGAAATAAGTAGAAGCATTATTTAAGAAGTGCCCCAGAGGGTTCTGTCTTCCTGGGATGGAGAATGATATAACAATTTTAGATCTAAAGCTCTCTTCCTTTCTTGGTGGTGAGAACTTAAAGAGATCAATTGGGGTGAGGAAAAAAGGTCTGAATGTGGGCAGGAGGAGGGCTGGAGCAGTTACTAAGCCTCTTCTATTCAGTGTTACTTTCACTATGGGGTGAAACAGCATCCTTTTAAAGTCTGAAGGAGAAAATGCTAATAATATTTTTTAATGGCACTAAAATAACATTCTTTCAAAAGACCCAAAATAAAAGCAGTAGGCTTGGTGCCTATAGCTCCGTGGCTAGGGCATCAGCCACATACACCAGAATTGGCGGGTTCAAATCCACCCGGGGCCTGCCAAAGAACAATGACAACTACAACCAAAAAACAACCGGCTGTTGTGGCAGGTGCCTGTGGTCCCAGCTACTTGGGAGGCTGAGGTAAGAGATTCCTTAAGCCCAAGAGTTTGAGGTTGCTGTGAGCTGTGACGCCACAGCACTCTACCAAGGGTGACAGTGTGACTCTGTCTCAAAAAAAAAAAAAAAGGCAATAAAAATGACTAATAAAATATCACCATTCAGGGAGGAAACTTTATAATGAATGCTAGCTGGCAAATGGACACAATCTCACTCTTATTTTTTTGAGACAGGGTCTCACTATGTTGCCCTTGGCAGAGTGCCATGGTGTCACAGCTCACAGCAACCTCCAACTCTTGGGCTCAAGCAATTCTCTTGCCTCAGCCTCCAGAGCAGCTGGGACTACAGGTGCCCACCACAATGCCCAGCTATTTTTTTTAGGAGACCAAGTCTTACTCTTGCTCAGGCTGGTCTTGAATCTGTGAGCTCAGGGCAATCCACCCGTGTCAGCCTCCCAGAGTGCTAGGATTACAGGTGTGAGCCACCACACCCAGCCCACACTCTCACTCTTAAAAGACACGAAATAGAAAACAAATAGCATTCATTATTTGATTTATTGTTGTAAAAAATAACAAAAATAAGATTTTATCCTTATGAAGTTTCTCTAACTCTACCAGTTTGTAGGAAATACAAAAGACTAAGCAACATGTTAAACACCATTAAGGATATATATGAACGGGAAAATTTAGAAAACTCTATAGGGTAAATAATCCAGTTTCTTTCAATAAATAAAATGTAGTAAGAAAAAGGGTGAGAAAAGATTCTTAAAGTTAAAAAAGACTTAGGAGACATATCAATCAATCAAATGAAAGTGTGAAACTTATGTAGAACCTAATTTGAACATACCTCTTATCTTAAAAAAAAAAAACCAAAAAAAAAAAAACAACTATGTGAAACTTCCAATGCCAGCTATGATGGGCTAGCTTGTAGCAAGCCAGTCCTACTCTTAGAAACAACAAAAACTAAATCAAAAAACTAAATAAAAAAAAAACATCTATTTGAAGGCTTTCCAGCATTGTCAAGGTAGCCAAGATATATAAGGGCCAAGATCTGGAGAGAAAAGCAACTCTTTAAGTGAGGTACCACATTTAATGCTGCCACCTCTCCACCCCCCTCCCACCCCCACCCCCACCCCCAGGAATCTGATGTTTCCTAAGACACATAAGCAAAGGCTGAGAAACTGAATGGAAAATTACTGCTAAAAGGCAAACAAATTAAGCAGGACTTTCAGAGATTTCATGAAACTGTGGAAACAAAGTTAGAGTTTAGGGCTAACAAGGAAACCAGGATGTGAGAGGCCAAGATCTCAGATAAAGAGGGAAGACCAGAGATTTGAGTAGGACAGCCTGAGCTGCTCTTCCCTCCAGACATTTGCTGACTGGTAGGTGGGGCAGGCTGCAAGGTAGAGAAACAAGGAGAAAGCTGCTGCTTATAGGCTCTGAAGATAACTGAAGCAATCAGCAGTTCCATGGTTTTAAGGAGATAAAAATTAAGAGTTATAATAGCAGGGCCCTCATAAACACCCTGGGCCTTTACCAAAGGAAAAGGGGCAAATAGAAATAGATCAGAGTAAAAGATTCTAAAACCCAGCTTAGAACTAATACAATCCCTGACTGGAGTAAGATAAGGTACTGGACTCTAACTGCCTACCAGAAGATTAAAAAAAATCTTTTTTGAAGGAAAATAACATTATGTGGAGCAAGGTCTCTCAACCTCCACACTAGTAACATTTTGTACTGAATATTTTTGTTGGGAGACTGTCCTACACACTGTAAAATGGTTATCAACATCCCTAGTCTCCACCCACTACATGTCAATAGCACCTTCTCCCCAAATTGTGACAACAAAACAACATCTACAAACATTGCCAAATCTCAACTGAGGGCAACTGTGACCCTTAAAAAGACCATGAATGCACTGACCAGTACTGTTGTTATTAACCACAGATGGTAGCACATGAAATGTACCTAGTCCAAATTGAGGTATCATATAAGTATAAAATGGATCCTGGATTTTGAAGACTTATTGCAAAACTAAAGAAAAATATCTCATTAATTTTCATATTGTTTCCAAGCTGAAGTAATATTTAATATGTTGGTGCTATTGTTTGAATGAGTCCCCCAAATTTCACGTGTTATAAATGTATCCCTAAATTCATAAGTGCATGGCATTTGGAGATGGGGCCTTTAGGAGGTAATTAGGATTAGACAAAGTCATCAGAGTATGACCTCCATGATGGTAGTAGCTTTATAAAAAGAGGAAGAGAGATCTGAGCTGGAATGCTCTTGCCCTCTTACCATGTAATGCCTTTTGCCATGTTATGACGCATCAAGAAGGCTCTCATCAGAAGCCAAGCAGATCTAATGCCATGCTCTTAGACTTTCCAGCCTCTAGACCCTTAATAAATTTTTTTTTTTTTTTATAAATTACCCAGTTCTAGTGTTTGATAGCACTGTAGGGTGACTATGGTTAACAACTTATTGTACATTTCAAAATAGCTACAAGAGATTTGGAACATTCCCTACATAAAGAAATGACAAATGACTGAAGTGGCTGATATCCCAGTCACCCTAATTTGAACATTACACGTTGTATCCATGTATCCAAATATCACAAGTACCCCATAAATAGGTACAATTATTTATATATTAATTTGGAAAAAAAAAAAAACAAGATTGAAGGGCTTTCTCTTCTGCTTAAGATATAGAAAGTCATAACGTAATCTCTCTCTTATCGTAAAAATGAGTAAGACCAGATAATCTACAAAATGAGTTTTAGTGAACTCATAAGAAATAGGTTTTTTGAGGTTGCAAAAAAACTGAGTAATTTGAATGACAAAGCCTCTCATAGAAAGAGGCTTCAAAAGTATCAAGTGAATACTGTGATAAATTATCAAAGAAACCTGGGGAACTGTCACAGACCAAAACTCTTGCACACTTTTGATAGAATTACAAAATAGGATACAGTGCCAAACTGGAAAAAAAGTGACAGAAAACACTGAGGGGTTAGGATGGATTAGCTATATACCCTTGGACTTCAAGATTTTGAAAATGGAAAATGAATGCTCCTCACCGTCCATGAAGTCTGTAATAGGCTAGTTGAAGGGCAAGCTGAATAAACGTATCAGGGTGAAGCTGCTGCTTCTTGGTAAGCTTTTTGCCAAAAGATGTAAAAGCACAGGCCACTATTTGTAGATCAGATGCCTAACAAGGAGAATTAAATGAGAATAGTGAGATATCAACTGAAAAGGATATACTGAAGAGAACCAAATTATTATCTTCAGTAACCATCAGATATAAAGAATTAAAGGTATTAAAGATATAATTTTAAAGTGATTTTTGCTAACGTGTTTGGATGCCAGCCAAATTTTTGTATATTTTATTAAAAGAGAAAGCATTACTATTTAAGTGAAAAGTACCTCTTTGAGATACTGGGCTTTAGCTTGGCTGATGTCAGTTAATACGTTCTCATCCACGGTGAAAACAAGCTCCTCTGGAAGTGGTACGTCTCGTAGTTTTTCTGTACCCTGAAAACAAGGAAGACTTAAAAATATTTTATCTATAAAAACTTTAGACGAAAAAAGATGGAGTATTTTTTATAACATACCTTCCATCTTCCTTCATTCTCAAGTATTTTCTCATCCACATAATGGCTGACATTTACCATAACCATTGCATCAAAAGGAGCATGCTGAAACAAAAATACATATGACTTTGAATACTATATATGCCAACTTAAAACTTAACCAAATATTTTGTTTTTACTTTGCCTCCCTCTTAACAGATCATACAGTATAGAATCCTTCAATTACTCACCTCCTAATGATAAAAGATATACAGGATACCCTACAATATAACTGCTTTGTTTTATATTTTGAAAAAAGAAGAAATGTTTGAAGTTGGAAGCACCTAATTAGGCTCTTGGGCCACTGAAGGTATATAAACATGAATAATCTAGAGAAATCGCTATTTTTACCAGAAGTCAAAGCAGGCATATGTATGCAACCGTAGGATCTTCAGGAACTTTAAGAACAATATGGGAAAACAGATGGGGATTGAAGACTATCTGAAAATGGGCACAAACTTTTCTTTTTCCATTTATTTTATGTTAAGGGTTCAGTCCCCCACACAACAAGCAAGTGGCAAATGCTGGTTACCTGGCCAGAGATGTGCCTGGTATTGTACCCCACACCTGGTTCCCACTCCTGCCCTCCTACCCACGCTCCCCAGGTCTACAGTGCCCCCTCTTTGGTCCTCCAAATTTGGCTGCCCAGTTTCTCTCTGGCTCCCAGCCTCCCACTCCCCATTTTCTCCCCTCCCTTCACCCTTCCCCCCATTCTACAAGCTCCAGGCTGCCAGGTCATAATCTGACAAACTTCTTTAGATAAGACAAAAGCTACTAGGTGAGTGTTAGAAAGGATAATGATTTTGTGTGTATATCTCTACAAGAGTGCCAGATATAGCAGAAATAATTGTTTAAGAAATGTGAAGAAGATGGACTGGATATTATAGGGGTGTTAGAGGTCTGACAGCTATATTTAGAAAAAGGAATCACAGTGAATTTTTCCATAATCTTTTTTTAAAGAAATGTATTTTAAAGCTGTGGACAGAAATACAAGGAAAGGGAGAAAAAGCAAGGGAAGATCCAAGAACACAAGGTGAAAGCCTTGTCTTCCTATGGAGCTTTTTCTTCAATTGTCCACGTTGCTGCCATCAGATACTTCTTTATGGATAAAAATATCCTTGAAAAGATGGTCTTCTTTTCTCTATTGTTTTAACTACACACAACTAACAAATAAGACACATACATTACACCCCTGTCTATAGGGACAGAGGTGTGCTATATCATCTTTCCCATTCCTTAGGGTGTAGATTCCATAAAATTGTGCTTGGGTTCACTGATGTTAATCTGATGTTTCAATATGTCTTCCTGGGCCTTCTCCAGTTTCTTTCCTTCAGTGAGTTGCAAATGCAAGGCTTTAGTTGGGCTTCTCACTTCCCTTCCACTATCCCCATCTTGCACCACAACAGTGCCAACAACTTCAGGGCCATCTGCTAAAATCTCCCCGGCTGAGAGGAAGATCCTCAATAAGTCTTCTGTCCACAACACCAACTGGAGCTCCATCAAAACTCCTGGAGACTCGCTTACCAGAAGCACACTCAAAGTGTGGTACTGGCCTATGAAAGTGCTTGTCTGGCAGGTCTGTGCTTGAGTGCGGCCACCGTAGTGGGATGTGGACCCAAAGGTTAGAAACTAGGCTTTTAACAGCTGCTCAAGCCTGTTAAAAAGAGTGATGCTCCATGCAGGTTTTCCCTGTCTTTTTGCTGCCCGGTGGTCTGGCAGTTTGAATTTGAGGATGGTCTCAAATTGTTCTATCTGGACGTGATGCAGATGAACTCCATACAAGGGAAGTCTCTTGGCATGTTCTAAACCGATCATCAGCTTATGCTGGAGACAGGCCCCTGTGGGCTTTGTAGAACTGGGCCAACATGTCTTCCATCTCCTTAGTCTCTACAGAACCAAAACAGTATTCACTGAGGTTAAAGTGCTGTCATGCACATCTGTGGAATAGTCTCCAATCTCAGCCTGCAGAGTGTATGATTCCAAGAGGGTATGAGTCACAGGGGAGCAGGGCGGGTAGCCTATAAAGCAACATCCTCCCAGAGCTGAAGGCACAATTAGTATTTTGAAGTAATCTCTATTTTTTTGTCAGGGTGTAACCAGTTCTTCCCCCCTCTCTTCCCAAAATATAAGTGCAAACTAGTCCTTCTCCAGGAGATTGAGGTGTTCACACACACTGTCAAACAGCACTTCTCCCTTAGCAGGTTTCTCCAGGTCACAGAGGTAGGCAGTGCCATCTAAGAGGGTCACCTGACACTGAACAGTGTAGGTCTGGGTGGCTTGTATCTCAATGGTCTCCTCTTCAGATGCAAAACTACCTCACTGGGCGTGCTTACAGTTCTGCTCCCTGGTTCAGGGTCTCTGGCGAGGCTGCAGTCAGATGAAGGCTTCACGGAGCTTCCACTTCAGGGGCCGTTCCTCCCCACAGCTGACAAGCCGGGGTGCTATGGAGGCCGCCTCAGGTGAGTTTCTGCGACTGCGGCCTCCGGCAGTGAACTCACAAACCCACTTCTGCTGTGTCCTGGGCATGGAGCCTTCAGTTAGGAGCCATACCTAATGGTACATCAACGTCTTGCTGACTGTAAAGGGAGGGATACTGTTTAGGCAAGAAGGCAGATCGTTAGATGAAGATGGAGATGGTGCTGGATTCGGATTTTAGATATTCAGATTAAAGATGCTCAACCGCCCGAGGGAGGAGGAAGACGTGGACTCAACCCCACAAAATGGCCGCTGCTTGCAAACCGCCCAGGCCTGGGGGCCAGGGCCAGGGCCAGGGGGAGCGGCAGCTTTTCCTTCCTTCTGAGCTCCCATCTCCGGTCTCCCTCCGCTGGGGCGGGGCCGGAGCGGGGGGCGGGGCCTGGCCGTATTCTCCCAAAGCTAGGGCCCTTACAAACGGGCGCCACCACCCTCAGACTCCTCTTCGCAGTCGCAGTCCGAGCGCTCCAGCAAGACTAGTGGCTTCACGGAGGCTCTGTTCAGTCTTCCCAATGGCTCCACCTGAGGCGGCCACGTGGCGCTGCGAAAATGGTCCCCATCTTTTGTTTTGGAGAACAAACTTTTTGCCCTTATTTCCGCAATGTCGTTCTACTGCTGCCACTTTACACAATTATTCACAAAACTGCATATGTCACTACTCCAATTCTTGCAGAGAAAGAAGGGAAGGCTGGAGACATGAGCCCAGTTTCAGAGAGGTAACTCGGAATCCTAACACTAGCTCTGCTTCCCAGGATCATGGCCCAGAGGAGCCTATAATATAAGCACGGTTTATCGTTATGCACTATGTAGAAGCCACAACATCAGGGAATTCATAAGCTGTTCATTTGCCAGCAACAGTGCATATAACAAGATTCAAAGGTCACTGACCAAGCCATTTTCTACCTACATCTCCCAACTCTGTAGTGCTTTATAATCTTACAAAGAATTTTAAAATATCTAAAATCATGTACATCATTTCACTTAAAACAATAGTGTCAATTTTTTTTTTTTTTTGAGACAGAGTCTCACTTTGTCACCCTCAGTACAGTACCAAAGCGTCATAACTCACAGCAACCTCAAACTCTTGGGCTCAAGCGATCCTCTTATTTCAGCCTCCCAAGTAGCTGGGACTACAGGTGCCTACTACAATGTCTGGTTATTTTTAGAGACGAGGTCTCACTCTAGCTCAGGCTAGTCTAGAACCTATGAGCTCAGGGCAATCCACCCGCCTGGGCCTCCCAGAGTGCTAGGATTACAGGTGTGAGCCACTGCGCCCTGCCCTCAATTTCTAACTATTTTACTGGAATCAGTAAGAACTAGCAAAATTGAAGGATCTAAAAGCTCTTTGACTTATAATTCTACTCACCCATCCCCTGATAGGAAGCTAATAATCTATTGGAAAAAAGTTAAGAAGTCTGAAAAATTCCAATGCTTTCCTTATGCTTTATTTGTTTAAATCAGCAGTTCTCAACCTGTGGGTCGCGACCCATAGGAACTGTATGAAAGGGCTGTGGCATTAGGAAGGTTGAGAACCACTGGTTTAAATAATTTTTACCTTTCTTTTTTTTCCCCACTAATAAGGAAGCAGTATGTGTAACATGGTGCTTAAGAATGTAGGTTTTGGTTCTGATTCCAAACCCTACCACCTCCTAGCTATATAATGGAAGAAACTGATTTGTTATGTAAACTGCCTCACTTGCTACCTATCCTCGTACAGCTGCTGTGAAAAATCATTTTAATAATGGTTATACTTATTGCAGGACCAAGCTCACAGCAATAATTAGTAACTGACGCTATTAACTAATGTTTATTACCTGTTTCCTGTGCACCCTTCACAAAGCCCTATAATAAAGCCTGGAATATAGAGAAGACAAAATAGTTGACCTCGTGATTTTAAAATCTGAGGGTAATAGCATTAAGTATAATCATAAAAGTACATATTCAAGCACCTATGGAAGAGAGCAGCAACACAGCTTTAGATTAAACTAAGCGTCTACTGTCCAGTAAATATATTTCACTAATGATATTTTAGACATGTTATTAACTGCATTTTCTATAATCATCTTAATTTAGAAGGGAAACCTACATGAAATTTATACAGCAAATTATCAAGTGGAAATAATCAGATCAATTTTACAAATGTATGCATATTAATGCATAAACATAAAATGTGTCCAAATACTATAGAAAAGCATGTCTCTTGTGCTGAGATATGTTTATAATGAGTCCAGTTTCTTTATTCAGAGACAGAAAAGGCCATTTAAGTTATTTTCATCCTGAATGTGAATGAGTGGCAAAATGTTGATATTATTAGTAAAAACCAAAGTAGGAAAAGGTGTTTTTTTGGAGGTTTGTGGGTGAGAGAGGGAAAGCAAGATACTTAGTAAATTTACTTAGCAAATCAGTTTCTTCCATCATATAGCTAGGAAGTGGTAGGGTTTGGCATCAGAAACAAAACCTACATTCTTAATAATGAGATCAGCTTAGTCTTATGTAACAATACAACATCCAATCTGAACAATTTAACATACAATGAAGCACAACTCTCAAAATGAAAATAACAGGCAAAAACTGGAAAAGTATAATTGTAAGTTCTTATACAGAAATGGCCTTCAATGAAACTATTTAAATCAGAGAAGATAATGACAGGGTTTGTAAAGTGTGACTACTATTTAAGTCTGTTTCAGAATCAGTAGATCAGAGAAGACTGTTAAAGGGAAGGAGGCAGTGATAGATTATGTATGAAAAAGAGAAAAAAAAGTCAGGTGCAGTGGCTCAGGCCTGTAATCCCAGCACTTTGGGAGGCTAACGCAGGAGGATCACTTGAGGCCAGGAGTTTTAGACCACCAGGGGCAACATAGCAAGGCCCTGTCTCGACAAAAAAATTTTAAAAATTAGCTAGGTATAGTAATGCACACCCAGCTACTCAAGAGGCTAAGCCGGGAGGATCACTTGAGCCTAGGAGTTCAAGGCTGCAGTGAGCTGTGATACAGCCACTGCACTCCAGCCTGGGTGTCAGTGTGAGACACTGTCTCTGAACAATTTTTTAAATACAGAGAGTGACTGTCTGCAAAAGACAAGTGTAAGAGAAATTGAAGGAAGAAGATAGGAGACAAGTACCTTACAATGGATGGTCTTCAGGGAATCATGAAGACATAAATTAGACTGAGGAAGGTCAAGGAGAAACAAATAAGGAGTTGAAGAAAAAACTGAGGAATATTTTGGCAACAGTATACACAAAGAAGGAATAAAGAAAACAAATCTTCAAAAGGACTCATGGCAGCCTTTCATTGTATATATAGTTCCAATGAGTTACAACAGACAGTTTCAGACCCTGAAATCCACCCATCAACCAATCCACCTTCAGAAATAACAGCTACTTTATTATTCTTTGGACAACCACCAAACCACTCTGTAGTGGTCTGAATGAGACTGATTCTACCACTAGGTTCCTATGTTGGTCATATGACCCAGGCCAGGCTAATCAGAACATCTAATACCCTGGGATGGGCACACAATTCACATAGGCCAATCACAATCATGCATCATTCCCAGGACTTCTGCTGGAACTATTGCAAAAAGAAGCTAGCTATTTCCAAGGCAGTCTCTAAGCTATGAGGAGAGCTCTGAAGACATGAGACTATAGGTCCAAAAATCACATTGGGCAGTCTATCGAAAAATGAAGGGAAACAGAGGAAAGTAGTATCAAAAAATAGGGACACAAAGATTTCTTTTCTTTTTTTTGAGACAGAGTTTCACTATGTTGCCCTCGGTAGAGTGCTGTGGTGTCACAGCTCACAGCAACCTGAAACTCTCAGGGTTACGTGATTCTCTTGCCTCAGCCTCTCAAGAAGCTGGGACTACAGGTGCTTGCCACAACACCTGGCTCTTTTTTTGTTGCAATTGTTTAGCTGGCCCGGGCCGAGTTCAAACCTGCACCCTCAGTGTATGTGGCTGGCTCCATAACCACTGTGCTATGGTCGCCAAGCCAGGACAGAGAGATTTGTACTAAAAGCATTTGGACACTGGAAGTCGGCCTTACCCAACTTAGCTGTAACCCTATGCCAACAAGTATCTCCGTAAGTTTATGGCAGTTTGATTTAGGTTACTATCACCTAAAACTGAATATTGATTAATACAACTCTTGAATGAACTCTTGTTTTTAAAATTTTGGGGGTTCATAGACTTCCTGAACACCTACAGAGATATAGCTAGTAAAGAAGATCATGGAAAAAAAACAGAAGAGAAACAAGAAAAATTTGTTTTTTATTTTTTTATGAGGAAGGTCAAAAATGGTAGTAATTGCCAGATATTTTAACATCCATAGTCTATGTAGTGTTTCAAAGATCACATGTCATTTTAGAAAAAACAGTCACGAGATAAACCTTGAAATCTAGAAATAGACCTATACATTATACTTTCCCCTGAACTTACATATCATGACATATCTTTTAAAATAGGTATCTCAGGAAGCAGGTAACAGTGGGTTTTGAGAGCTTATACTATATAAATATTATATGGAAATTCCATTTCGCAGATACAGTACACACCACACTATTGGATTACTATAGAAGAAATTAACTTAATATTTTATATTCACTGAGAATACATAACTCAAATTTTTTTAGCATAATGCCATAAAACTAGTGTTTACCTTTACTATAAGCACAGCATAGTATTTGTGGTTTATTACCATTAAGTTAACCTACAAGATTAAAAGGAAAAAAAAAACTTGAGTAGTTTACTTACATCACAACTACAGCCAAATACTCCATTAGAAAAGGAAATCAAGTTATAGGATTTGTCACCCCAGCGTACTGTTGGATCTCCAGTAAGGACCATTGCAGTTATCTAAAATAAATTTTATTTTTCCAAATGAAAAGAATTTTTAACATTGGCTTGTAAGTATTTATACCTTAAACACATATATCATCTCATCCCATCTCACCTTTCCTCTTTAGGTCAATAAAAGTTAATAAAATGATAATATAGGTATATTCAAGAAATAGTAATTCTGGCTCTGATTTTAGCTGTTTCTCAAAATGTCAAGTTAAGAAAATCCTACTAGAAAAGAGAAGGCTGGTGTAATATTCATTGAGTGTTTATTCATTAAGTGTTTCATACACATGAAAAGAACAAGGTAATGTTAGTAAGTATATTAAAGTCTAGGTAGGAGGAAATTTTTTTTTTGAGACAGTCTCACTCTGTAACCTGGGTAGAGTGTGGTGGCCTCATCCTAGATCACTGCAACCTCAAATTCCTGGGCTAAGTAATCCTCCTGCCTCAGCCTCCCAAGTAGCTGGTACTACAGATACGTGCTATCATGCCCAGCTAATTTTTCTATCTTTAGTAGAGAATGGGTCTTACTTTGCTCTGGCTGGTCTAGCACTCCTGACCTCAAGTGATCCTCCTGCCTCAGCCTCCCAGAGTGCTAGGATTATAGGCATGAGCCACGATGCCTGACCAGAAGGAAAATATTTCAAGAAATCATATGCTACTAAACTCGTTTTGCAAACTGTAGGTTTTGGCCCATTAGTAAGTCATAAAATTAATGAATGCATCATAATCAATATTCTTTACCAAAAAATTAGAATAAAAAAATAGAAATATCAGAGTAAATCACAATAAAAGTGATTACTGTTTTGTAAAACTTCTTTTATATATATGTGTGTACATGCATACATGTGTATGCATATATAGTAGATTGCAATCTTAATGTATTTATAACTACAGATTATGGCCCCCCAAAAAGCCTAAACAACACTATATTAAAACATGTTCTTCCTTAAGCAGTTTGGCAATTTTCCTCCAAAAATAAATAAATAAAGTCGTTTTCTAGCTATAAGATTTTCAATAATGGATAATGTTTTTTCTTATTATTTAAAAATTCATGAATGCGGGAAAAAAAAATTTGTGAATGTGTTATTAAATAAGTGTTTCCAAAAAACTATGAGAGTTCTATTAATACAATTACTACCTCTTGTTATTTCCCAGGAAACGAAAATATCAGGTGGTGGGAAGGGAGGGGCCCAAAATAAGGCCACATTTATACTCAAAGTCAGTGTGTTCAATAAAATCAAATGATATAACAAATCATCTACGAGGGTGATAATTCATAGGGCAGACCCTCCCCACTAAGGTGCCAAGATACACCAGTGTGGGTTACAGGTAGATTCTCATTGTTACCTTTGATAAAAAAAAGTTCACTTAACCCAGTGTTCAGTACATATTTTCTGTGTTGGCCATTAATGAAAAGGTTGAGAAATCCTGACATGAGATATGCAATCAACAGTTATATTTCTTTAAAAAAGTAAAAATTATATCTGAAGAATCCTAAAAAATGTTACAAGCATTTACAAAGCACTATTTATGTATAAGCTTCAATTTGGTACATATATATTGTGTAACTAAAAAAAAGTGTTAAGAGAATGACTATAAAAAACAGAAAGACAAAATCTCAGGTTCAATACACATAGTCCTCCAGAAAAATTTACAAGAAGAAAAAACAGCACAAGATAGTTACGTACCTGAGAATAATCTTCTGGTGTTACATGTGGACTCCCATCCTCCAGGGAGTAAACAAGTAAACTACTCTGAATTTTTTCTAACATATTAAAATTCTCTGGATCAAGACCAATCAGATACTCCCGAGCCTAAAGGCAAGAAGACAATATTTATATGTTACAATTTAAATACAACATAGCCAGAAAGACCTCAAAAAGAGTTAAAGATTCATTAAGAAAAGTGTAAACCCTAACCTTAGCCCATCGAGTTCGCTCCTCGCTAGTTAATGCTGCTACTCCAGGTCCATCAGGTTCACTATGGCACTTCTTATGGATGTATGTCAACTGTCTTATAAAAGAGTAAAGAAAATTCAAAGAGTGGATAGGCAGATAGGGACTACTTTGGCCTTTAGCGGGTCATAATGTTGATCGCATTTAAATATTTTGATATATACTCAAAGAAATCAATTATGACACCAAGAACAATAAATTTCTTACGTTCCATCTTTTTTTAGAAAAGTGATTATTAACACCAAAATTATATTTGACAACAACTTAGGTAAATAAATTTGAGTTTGGTTTATATTTATTTATACTTGGAAAATGCCTGCATGCGTTTCTGGGTTCCAAGTAAATGCCCCTAACAATGAAGAACTAGAAAAATATCCTGGTAATCAATCTCACAAATTTGTGGGTACACATCATATCTAACTAAAAACTATATGCATATATGCTTAATGAGAGTACTTTCTGTATACCCAATTAATATGTATGTTTTACCTCAAAACCAGAAGTATCATGTACTAAATGTTTTCACGTTACTTCTAGTCATTATATTTTAAAGACACCAATAGCAGAGGATAAACTATTGCCCCCTCATTATTCTATGCTCGCAGTCTTACGAGTTTCAGGCCAGGTGTGGTGCCTCATGCCTGTAATCCTAGCATTTTGTGAGGCTGAGGTGGGTTGGATTGCATGAGCTCAAGAGTTTGAGACCAACCTGAGCAACAGCAATACCCCAACTCTACTAAAAATTTTGAAAAACTAGCCCGGTATGTTGGTGAGTGCCTATTATCTAGCTGCTTGGGAGGCTGAGGTGAGAGGATTGCTTGAGCCCAAGAGTTTGAGGTTGCTGTAATGGTACTCAGCACTCTACCCAAAGTGAGACTCTATCTGGAAAGGGGAAAGGGAAGAGGGGAAGGGAAGAAGAGGGGGCTGGGGAAAGGAAGGAAGCAAAGAAAGGACAAGGAGGGAAAGGGGGAGGGGAAGAAAAGAAAGAAATTTGCACCAATCAAAAATCCCCCAGACTTTAGTTTTATCCCTATTTCTTCATGGCATGTGCTAAGAAATGATTTCAATATTAAAACTTCCAATGATGGTTCAGTGCCTGTGGCTCAATGGGCTAAAGCGGCAGCCACGTACACCTGAGCTGGAGGGTTCAAATCCAGCCCAGGCCCGCCAAACAACAATGACGGCTGCAACCAAAAAATGGCCGGGTGTTGTGGTGGGCGCCTGTAGTCCCAGCTACTTGGGAGGCAAAGGCAGGAGACTCGCTTGAGCCCAGGAATTGGAGGTTACTGTGAGCTGTGATGCCACAGCACTCTATTCAGGGTGACAGCTTGAGGATCTGTCTCAAAAAAAAAAAAAAAAAACTTCCAATGATTCCTTAGAAAGTGAAATAAAGTGGCTTAATAAATGGTCAATAAACACCTCTAGCAGCCTTCTTTGTGGTTTCAGCATTCAAACTTGGAAAGAACACAGCTATTGATTTGCATAATTTCACACTATTTGTTAATTATATCTATAATACTGATGAAGAAATTTCCTTAGTATATAAAATCACCCCCTTTTATTTGAAAATTAATACTGTCCTATAGAGCAGATGAAGGTTTCCTTACCAAACAACATGCATTTGTGTTGGTAACAACTTGCCTTGCCTCTCTTAACAGAAGAGTTATTAACTCTTCTGATAACTACTAAAGCTAGTAGTTGGTTAACTGTTGAAGCTAGCAGATGGGTACCTGGGTGGGACTTTATTATATAATTCCTCATACATTTTGTTAAAATATATACATATATATGTATATATTTAAAAATATGTTAAAAATATATACATTCAAAATAATACAATATATATAAAAGAATACATACTATACATGAAAAATAAGTTACATATATATGTGCATGTAAATTCACTGCAAAAGATTTGGAAAGGTGGAATACTCCAAACTACTAACAATGATTAACTCTGAGGCAGGGAATGGAACTGGTAATAACTGTAATGTTTCCTTTTTTCCAAGTTGAACATACTCAAATAAATCTAGTAAAATTAAGAATTTAAATTAAAAACAATATACAAATATTTTTTTTAAATAAGCACATAAAAATTCTTCTTTTTCAGCTTATTATCACCTCACAGAAATGCAATCCTAAACATTTACATTTTAACTTAAGCAAAAGCTTAAAATCTAATGAGATTCAAGAAAGTAATATGAGAACCTGAGAAGCTCTGGTGGGGTGATCAAACATCCTTCATGAATTATATCAAAGACAAAAACTCGGCCTCGACACAGCACTGCAATGTGATTTGGGGAACGCCCTTCACTCTCTGGAAAAAGAAATAGAAAACACAAGATTCATATCTCCCAAAGATAGAGTAAAGCTGCATATATCCAATAGGAAAAAATAACCATTTCTCCAATATTTTATCACATATTCATCATATGAACAAAAACAAATTAATGGAATTTCAGTTATTATGATATTAATATGTACACATACTCTTGATAGTTTCCCATTGTAAGATCTAGAAACCTGCAAAAAGTTTCAATATCTGTACACCCTGAGAATCATTTAAATTCCAAATTACTGGGTTGGTGCCCATAGCACAGTGGTTATAGTGCTGGCCACATATACCAAGGCTGGCAGGTTTGAATTTGGCCCTGGTCAACTAAACAATGACAACTGCAACAAAGAATAGCCGAGTGTTTTGGCCAGCACCTGTAGTCCCAGCTATTCAGGAGGCTGAGGCAAAAGAATCGCTTAGGCCCAAGAGTTAGAGGTTGCTGTGAGCTGTGATGCCACAACACTCTTCTGAGGGTGACATAGTGATACAGTCTTGAAAAAAAAAAAAAAAAAACCTCCCAAATTACTGTGGGGCTTTCTAGCTTTATATAGAGATAGCAATGGGAAGAAGAGAAGAGGACCAGAGGACTCTACTAGAGAGCCATTTGAATTAAGTTTCTCTTTGGGATTATTTTAGTGTTAATTACTCATCAGATAACTTTTCTTTTTTGAGATAGTATCTTACTCTATTACCTGAGGTGGAGTGTAATGGCATCATCATAGCTCACAGCAACCTCAAACTCCTGTGCTCAAGTCATCCTCCTACTTCAGCCTCCTGAGCAGCTAGGACTTCAGATGCAAGCCACCAGGCCCACCAACCAATTTTTTCTGTTCTTTGTAGAGGCTGGGTCTTGCTCTGCTCAGGCTGGCCTTGAACTCCTAACCTCAAGCAATGCTCCCACCTCAGCCTCTCAGGGTGCTAAGATTACAGGTGTGGGTCATTGTATCCAGCCCAAATTTTTACATTATAGAAAATTTTTTGTAAGAAAAATGATTTATAATTATACTCTGCAGTAATTATAAACTGCCATTCAATTCATAAAAAATAAAAATTCCTAAAATAACAGAAAACCAGCAGTTACCACAGCAGAATTTTCCATTTCAAAATATGCTAGGACACCAAGAGGAAATTAACATCAAACTGCCAGTATAAACAAAAGTTTGATGAGTTAATCTGAAGTGCTCCCAAGAAGACTGACTCTAGGCTTTTGCCTCATATGAAAAAAAAGCATACTCAATGAAGAGAAATGGGGCACGATGAGCGCAGATAAGCAAACACTCGAAAAGATAATTCAGATGATAAGGAATAAGAATAGAAACACTCAGATCATATGCTCCAGGATTTCCTTAATGCTGACTTGTAATTCATTTCTTCAACTAAATTTTAATTTTAAAATGATACAACATAGGGTGGCGCCTATGGCTCAGTGAGCAGGGCACCGGCCCCATATACCAAAGGTGGCAGGTTTGAACCTGGCCTTGGCCAAATTGCAATAAAAAAAATCGCTGTGTGTTGTGGTGGGGCCTGTAGTCCCAGCTACTCGGGATGCTGAGCAAGAGAACACCTACGCCCAAGAGATGGAGGTTGCTGTGAGCTGTGACACCATGGCACTCTACCGAAGGCCACAAAGTGAGACTCTGTCACTAAAAAAGAAAAAAATGCAATATAACCATCAGATTTGTGTTGAACCATATAGGACATAGTTTAGAGAATCCATTCCCTTGCCTGATGATACCACTGCACTCTAGCCCAGGCAGCAGAGAGAGACTTTGCCTCAAAAAAATAATACAATTGGCTTGGCACCGGCAACAGTGGTTATGGGTGCCAGCCACATGCACCAAGACTGGTGGGTTTGAACCCTGCCTGGGCCAGCTAAATAACAAAGACAGCCGTAACAAAAAAATAGCCAGGCATTGTGGTGGATGCCTGTAGTCCCAGCTACTTGGGAGGCTGCGGCAAGAGAATTGCTTAAGCCCAAGAGTTTGAGGTTGCTGTGAACTGTGAAGCCACAGCACTATGAGGGTGACACAGTGAGAGTCTGCCTCAAAAAAACAATGATAATAATAAAATTGAGTCAGAATGACTTAAAGATAAGATTCACAGAAAGCCTTTGATTTGTCAAAGCCCAAACAGAAATATTCTTCAAAATTATATGTTACACATTGTCATAGTAGAAGACTCCTCAAATTCCAATGCCTTTACTAAAAAAATGTACTCACATTTTTACTTACCAGTCCTAAAATAATTAATGATTGAGTCTCTAGTAATTCCTGGAACCTTGCAAGTAGAAAACAGCATTCGGAATTGATTCATATCTAGAGGAGTATTTCCAGCTTTATGAACAGGTACTTTTTCTCTATTAAAAAACAATCATCTTGATGAAGAAGACATCATAATACTTAAAAACCAGTCACAACTGTGGTATTTATACCCAGATAAGTAAATTAAGCTTCTAATAAATCTGTTATTAAATTCACTTAAGCGTTCTTACTTTCTTAATAGCTGCCAGTAGTTAAAGTTATGCCAAAGAATTATACTTCCTCTTTCTAAATGAGTGCCTTCCTTTGGAGGCCAATAGTGTTCAAAATGAGCTGCAGGACCCGCAAAGTTGACATTCAATTGTGATGGTATACGAACATCCAGATAGGCAACATTCAGCCACCACTCTTCCAGCTAAAAGAAATGGAAAATATCAGCTTAATGTTCTTCATAATACATGAATGTGTAATTGCCAGCAATAAAAAAGGCAAGCTACATTTATTCTTTAATTATTCTTCAACATTTAAAAATGTTCTTTTGTTTTAAATTATCATAGATACTGAAAAATACTACTGTGATAATTTCTTATTTGGGGAAACTGTATGACCTTATATGTTAGTTGGTTTATACCATCAAAAACATGAAACAAGAAAGCACTGAAAGGCATTTTCTAACAGATTATCATATTAAAGTCACAAATATGACTTGAAGTCTGGTCTACATATAACCCGTATCAGAACACAAATACTCAATGAGGTACTTAGGGATTAGCAAATCCTTAACTAATAGTAACAATTATTAAGACATTTATCATTTCCTTTTCCAAGTAAAAATTGAAATACTAAATCAGAAACAGAAAAACTTTTCAGTAGGCTTACCACTTAATTTAGATTTTTCTGACACTGTTTTCCCTCTTTTACAATATGCAATGGAATTTCCTGTGTAAACAAGTATATCTTATAAAATTATCTGGAATTCTTTCTGAAGACACTGAAGTTGTAAATTACAATTAGTAATTCAGAAAAAGTCATAAGCCAAAAGCATACAAACAGAACAACTTCTGAACCTTTACCTCATTTTAATTAAAATCACTCAAGGCTCAAAACAAAGAACAAAGGGAATATGAAAGAATAAAATTTTATTATTCCATAACAGATATCAGTGGCTCATCAAAAAAATCAGCTTGCTTTTTATTTCTAAACCTAAAAGATAATTATAATCATTATTTCTAAACTAAGGCAATGCTTTTTCATTGTGAAAACTCATCCTTTGGTTCTTAACAGTAAAGTACAGAAGTGGTTGAGCTGAAGAATTCAAAGATTCCTTGTGGAAGATTATTTAGATCTTCAATAATTACTATAATAGGTTCTCCATTAATTTATCTAACACAATATTTATAACCATTCTTCACTCCAATTTTGTAATGCCCCCTTTTCTTCCACATACTGTTTAAATATTTCTATGCCACATATGTAACAGATCTGTTTTAGATAAGTTTTTTTCAAGCAATAGTCAACTGTACAAAATGCTTCTCTTAAGCATGGTCTTTAAATCACCTCAATCAGAACTACATGGATTGGTTGTTCAAATAAGGATTTCTAGGCCTCATTCCTGACATAAAGAATCAAAATCAATAATCCCTAGAACTCTGCATTTTAACAAGTTCCCATATGATAGGAACCCACACACAACACTCAAAACTTCCCAGAGTTACATGATTCATTCATTCTTTTAAATGATAATGACAATGGTGAACACAGAAAATTTTATAGCAATTGTTTAAAAATGAAAGCTATGTACATTTTTACTTCTCATTCCTTAATCACCAATTTTTCAATCATAAGTATAATAATAAATACCCAATTTCTTTTTCCTTTTGCCCTTTCAAGTAATTTCTGGTGCAATTTTTCTCCAAGTCCATTTTGAAATTTTTGAACTATTTCATCAGTTTTTTTGTATTCCTCTTCATTTGCAAATGGCTTTACTATAAAGAAAAAACACATATTAAAGTATTTGGACATCAAGTACCACCAAATCATTTCTATTACTATTATTACTGACACAAATCCTTAGAATCAGGTAGGTAAAACACAGTAGTAGTATGTTAAATATCACAGCAGTACAATAAATTACAATAGAGTTTACAATATGAGAATGGTTGAAAAGCAACAATGCAAAATACTGCAAAAAATAGAATAGTGGATATTATATAATCTGATTAACAGTTCCCTAAAACATTCTTTTAAAATAATTCTAGATGACAGTTAAAATTATGAAGGTGGGACTATTAGCTACTAGTAGTGAAGAAAATCAGACTCTTACACATTAGGTATGCAAATTAAATATGTCTGCAGTATAAATCTTCTTCAGAGTAGTTTAGGATGCCTCATAGGCAATAATGCTTTCCTTCCAAAAAAAGAAGATACAAAGTTCCTATTCTACAAAAAACAAATGTTCTGAAAATTAAGCTATAAATTAAATATAAATCATGAGACATTAATATCTTCCTTTTGTTTGATTTCTGCTTCTTCAAACTCTTACCTAGCAAATTATAAAAGTCAATTTAAATATATGTATTCAGGGATAGTATAAGTGAATTCTCAATAAAAGTAAATAATCCATGAATTTTTAAATAAAGAAGTTAGAATTCCTATATGAAAGTAGATTAAAGAGGGAAAAAAGAAAAAGGTATCAGAGGGTTTCCAGTTAAACAAAATGAATCAAACATACATGTTTAGTTCTGTTCCTTCTAAATCCACTAAAATGGAAAAAGTAATAAAAAGGCAAAAATCTACAAGGATAAAGAAAATGACAGAAAAGAGGACAGCAGACAATATTTTACAAATTAGAAAACACACAGGAAAATGGTGACTGGCTCTGTAGAATAGAGAAAGTTAATATCTAAAACCTAGGGAGTGGAAGGTAGTGGGAAACAGGGGTAGGGTTAGGTATAAATTAAGTAGCAAGCCAATTCCTGCAGTAGAACCCAAGAAAGGTTCAAGATCTCAAGACACAGTGTACATCTAAAGTCTTCAGATGGGGATTAACTGAAAGTCTTCAGAAGTAGCAAGTAAGACAACCACTGCATCCATAATCGCCCTTATAGATTTCCTCCACTCTACAAAGCCAGGCAACTTCTTCCCAATGCCAGCAAAAAGCAGAAGGTTTATTCTTAGGAGAAACTGGACAAGGCAGAACACATGGATTCCAGACCATACTAAAAAGGGGGATGACAATAAAAGTGTAGACCCTGACTGATGAGCCCTCCAACCCCAACCCCACTCAACTCCCAAAACACTGACATATGCCCTCTAGTCAAGACTTAAGAGGAATTCCTCTTTGGATAATTAATGACAATTAATGACAAGGTGGGGATGAGGGAAGGGGAGAACAGAGAAAGAATGAGGAAGGGGTGGGGAAAGGAAAAGCAGAGAGAGAGAAGGAGTGAGGGGGATGGGGTCTTGGTATGTGCCACACCTTTTGGGGGCAAAACATGATTGTAAGAGGGACTTTACCTAACAAATGCAATCAGTGTAACCTGGTTTCTTGTACCCTCAGTGAATCTCGAACAATAAAAAAAAAAAAATTGGCATAAGAATACAGAATATGGGTTTTCTTGTTTTGTTAAATCTGTCTAAACTTAGTCAACACAAATGTGAACAATATGATGAGTAGACATTTTAGACAAAGGAAAAGCTGCTAAACATGTAGGCACAGTGAAGCTGTTATCATTAACTGTTTGAAAATTCTACTGTGGCCACAAATGCTTTTTTATTAGCTTTAGGCATGCTGGGTGATTTTCAGAATATTCCATAATCCACACTTTCTCCTTTAGCACTCTGAGAAAATAGAGATATTCAAATGCTGGCTCCATAAATATCTGTGGAGAAAAATCACAATGGCTAAGGTGTTTCTGGAAGAAAAAGCATCCTCACATTTCCCCACATGTGATGTTTGTGGCAGGTAGCAGTTCATATTCAAATGTGGTTGCTAACTGTCAATAGGTCATGTCTTAAGACCTCAACTGTCAGGGATTGCCTATTCTTACCTGTCTTCTGGAAGAAATAATAACCACAACACCTTTCCTTCAATGACACTTCACAGTTTTTGAAATGCTTTATTGTTGGTGGTGTAGGAAGCATGGGAGATGTCTTACAGGAAGTGGGTTACTTTTTCTTCTCTGAGAGTCAGACTATGGATTTCTCCTTCATACAGTAGAAACATACTACTCGGAGCTAGTTATTAAGTTCTTATGCCTAAGCTCCAAACCTATCCTTGGCTTTGTGATGCTGGGACTGGAAGTCTGCAAACAACATTTCTGCTTGACAGGCTGATCCCAATTAGGCTCTGCCAAGAGGATGGCTACAGGATTGGAGGAGGAGAGCTTTGCTGCTGGTTCCTGTGACTGTCAGTGTCACCTCAGCAATGCTTCTTAATCCTGGCAGGAGGAGGTCCTTCCCATAGCAACAACTAAGTCTACTTTCCAGTTTCTCCAGCACTTGTAGAACCTTCAATGCTCCCTCTTGAGAGATACCAGCACCGGTTGTCTGGAACCTCCTTAGAAGTCTGATTCCAGCCCCTGGGAATCTGTGCTGAACTCAGGGACACCAGCACCAGCTGGGCAGTGCCTCCTCCTTAGAGGTCTGAGTTTCAATCCCATGGAGCCCCATTGCTAAGCAAATTTTAATAATTCTAAACTCTTCTCTTTATTCTCCCATCCCTAGGGGCAGTAGATGCTTCAGAAGTTGCTATCTTCATGTTACTTTTGAATTCTCCTTTTATCTTTTTATGTCCTTTGTTAACAAATCTTCATATTGAATTTTCTCTGTTTAGGTAACTCATGTCTTGTGTCTTATGAGTAGGCCCTAACTTAAACGAGTTCCATATTCCTGTTCCAGAGAAGTAGCTTGATAGCACTGATGTGATTTCAGATTTATGAAGCAAAGAATCAATGTGAAGACTAAGAAATAATGTTTTTGGCCATATAAGATCCAATCACATGCTGGCAAGAAAAAGACTGGATTGGTGACAAGAATTCTGAAATCCTTTATAGTGTTCAGGGTCTGGCCTGTGGGGAAGGTGGTGAAAGAACTGAAGATAGTGCAACTTGGGTGTTGTCTCATCTTTAGGAATTTGCCTCCACCTCAAACATCACGGCCATGAGAATGATCAATCATACTGCAAAGCTGTTCTGTAGCAAACTCCAACCTGTAAAGTGCTACAGGAATAACCATTTTAAATAGATGGAGAATTTTAGACACCAAGAAATAGATTATTAGGAGGAAAACGATTTTTCCTGAACCCCTAAACATTGTCTAATGGGTGGTGACCTATCATACTCAAGTGCAAGATTGGCCCTGGTTTTTATAGATTGTTGAAGTTTATGAGTTTTTTCTCTAACAACCATGTGAAGCAAACAGTTAACTCCATTTTACAGATGTGTGAACTGACACTCAAAGACTTGTCCAAAGCAACACAACTATAGATCCATGCCTATTTTCCTGGCACTGCTTTAGTTTATGACCATTTGGGACATTCTTTGTAACACTGCTTTTACTCTTAAATATATTGATTTGAATAATAAATTACAATATATGATCATCTTACTCAGCTGTCAAGTGAAACCTGGAAATTGAGCTCAGCCAAACCCTGTGAGCCTTTCACAGTCCACACTGCCTCAGGACCTCCCAAGTCAGTGTTGGACTTCACAGGATGAGAAGCACCCATGGCTGAGATGGCTGTGGGTATTCCTGGGTCAGCTTAAACTTCTTAGAAGGCTTCCTAGAAATTAAAGCTTTCCCAGGCTATTTTTCCCAATATACAAATAACCTTAGAAGCTACATTAATTAACAGAAAGCAAAACACAGACTGCAAAGTAGGAAAGACTTATTGGCGCATGTAGTCAGAAATTCAGAGGTTGGATGAATTTCATTATAGGTTGATCTAGTTCAGTGATATCACCAGGGACCCAGTTTCAGTATTTTTCTTTTCCCTCTTTCGGCTTATTATCTAGTCATAGCTTTATTCCATGACAGATTTTGTTTGATATCGTACAGTGGCTGCCGGCAATCATCAAGGTAATATGTTTACACTTTCATGTCCAGATAAAAGAGGTGTCTCTTTCCTCTTCCCCCCACTAGTGAACAAAATCCATGTTTTTTGATTATTTGGACTAAATTGAAGCAATCATGGTGAATAGTGCTATGTACTGATTGATGTAGGGTTGGATTGCTAAGTATTCCTAAATCAATTGCCATGTTAAGGTTGATATTAAGTGGGTTGGGATTATTCTGATTGATATATCAATACTAATCAGGGTTCACTTCTTGGAATGGGAGTGAGATTCACCACCTCCCAAACCCATGGACCATAAAAGGAAGAGAGAGATGTTTTTAGAAAGGGGCAACTGGATACTAGATAAATACCAATCCAGTAACCATACAAACCCTTCTTTCCAATCATACTCTCAGAAACATCTATGTTTTCAAACTATAGAAAACACAAAGATTCAGTATGTTAGCTCCAAGTTTTGATTCTCTGGGTGACGTGAAGTCCCCTTTACCAACTCCTCATAGTATAGGGACTTTTCTTAATAATATGTTATCCATCCTTGTTCCTTGTATTTCATATCTTTTTTTTTTTAATCTTTTTCTGCAATAACCAAGAAAGCAATGAAAAGAAATCTCAAGTTGACAGCAATCAGTAAAGTTGTAAAACAACAACTAAAACTTTAACTGTGAGCCACAGGCTCCAACAGGAGTATCTTCCAGGATAAATTATTTGTAAGAAATATACGATTACCGGCTCAGTGCCTGTAGCTCAGCAGCTAGAGCGCCAGCCACATACTCCAGGGCTGGCGCGTTTGAACCCAGCCTGGGCCTGCCAAACAACAATGACAACTACAACTTAAAAATAGCTGGGCATTGGGCAGCACCTGTGGCTCAGTGAGTAGGGCACTGACCCCATATACCGAGGGTAGCGGGTTCAAACCCAGCCCCGGCCAAACTGCAACAAAAAAATAGCTGGGTGTTGTGGCGGGCACCTGTAGTCCCAGCTATTTGGGAGGCTGAGGCAAGAGAATGACCTAAGTCCAAGAGCTGGAGGTTGCTGTGAGCTGTCACGCCACAGCACTCTACTGAGAGCAAAAAAGTGAGACTCTGTTTCTAAAAAAAAAAAAATAGCCGGGCATTGTGGAGGGTGCCTGTAGTCCCAGCTACTTGGGAGGCTGAGGCAAGAGAATCACTTGAGCCCAAGAGTTTGAGGTTGCTGTGAGCAGTGATGCCTCCGCACTCTACCGAGGGTGACATAATGAGACTCTGTCTCAAAAAAAAAAGAAAAGAAAAGAAGTGCATGATTACCTAGATTATCCTTTAAAAAATATAAATGCGTGCATTAATAAAAAAGAGATAAGAAAAAAATAGTATGTTATCCATCTGTAGCACAACTCTTATACACTGATGAAGAAAGAATAGGATAACTTTAATAAAAAAATTTCCCATGTGGAAAAGCAAAGAAAGGGAGACAATGCACAATGGTCATTAGGCCATGACTGTATCATTCCTGCCAAACAGAAATGCTGAAGACTACATTCAAGTAGTGAATTCTAAGGATGGTCATTCTGTCTGCCCATGGTCTTCTCTTTAGGAGGCTATGCCTTGTCCACTATTTTCCTTGGCTTCATATGAGGTGCTGTATGTTATTGGAGTTAAAAGGAAAAGCTTTGGAGTCAGAATGCCTTGGGTTTTAATGATGGCTTTGCAACTTTTTCATTGCATGACATTGGGCAAATTTCTAATCTCTTTGTACTTTAGTCTCCTCAGATGTACAATAAAGATAATAGTAGTCCTTACCTCTTAAAATTGGTCAGCATGTAAAAAAGGGAATGGATGCATGCACAATCTTTAGATCATTGCTTAACATATATCAAGTACTCCGGAAATGTTAGTTACGATTATTTCGGTAGGCATTGGGAAGGATGATAGATATTTCTAGTGATTTTTTGGCAGAGAGCGTCTTTTAATATTTAGTAGGCTTCTGGTCAGTCCCATAATTGGACAATTTGGCCATTTTCAAAGATCAGATTGACAGTCCTTGAGTTTGGGATGTAGGTTTTTGAGCCTTGGTATCAGTTTATGTGGAACTGGCCACAATTTTCTACTGGTACAGAAAAAAAAATTTTTAGATCATCTAACTAGTGTGTATGAATCACTAGATCTTGTTTCTTTGTCTTTTTTTGAACCAAAGCTTCCATGAGAAATACCCATCATGAACTACATCCATAGTGGATTATTTGCCAAACTGTAAAATCAACTGCCATGCAAAGTCAGAGGGGTAAATTCCAGCCTCCAGTGCTCAACCATTTTATCCTATTGCAGCTGGTATCATCTTGGCTGACTATATGATTCTGGGCCTTATATCACCTTTACCTTTTCTTACCCAGGTTGACAGGAGCAGCTCAGAGATAGAACAATGCCTCCTGACAACAAGTTAACCACTAACAAGTATGGGCACTTATACTGTTTAAGGCATTATACCAGACATCACTCCCTCCCATTGCCGTTACTCCAACACCAGCTGAAGTTTGAGCTGCTCTATAAGATTTTTATAAAGTTCTATTGGGAAAATATGAAGACAGGCCTAGGCATTTATAGAAAGGCTTTATTTTGTATCCATTTTCACACCACCCAGACAAACCATGAATTTTACTTCCCCAATTTTCATATAAAACTACATACACCGCACTGTACATGTAAAACAAATTTGGAAAGGAGCCTCAAGCTGGCCTCTGAAATTGTGTAAGCAATTATCACATTTTTGTGCGCAAATGCAGTAATTATATGTGTAATTTGGCAGCTGGGTTTGAAAATTTGGCCTTAAATGGAACATAGACAGGAAAAATAAATGTTGGAAAATGCCAATATTTTATAAAGATTTTGAATCAAATAATAGTGAAATTATTGCAAGCCATCTTAATTTTTAATTATAATGATCATTACACAATATACAATAATTTTTTGAGTAAGAAAAGAACTATATAGATCAATTGCCCATAGTTCTTGTCAGAAGAAAATGTCTCATTTCTTCAGGAGGATAATTGTATTTTTCAGAGGTTATGGTACATATTTCAAAGGCTTTTTTTCTTATAAAGAAAAGATAGTGATTGCCTAGTAGTTCAAGTTCTATGACATATTTTACTATGGGAAGAATAGAACCCTCTGTACTGATTACTTTAGAGGAAAAGTAGTATTGACTCCGTACTTATATTTGAACTAATTATCTTAAATTAGATAAAGCTTTCTTATAAGCATTTAAGCTTTGGAATATAAGATTATAGCTCAAATGAAAAGTAATTTAGATTTTTTTATCTAGATTTAAGTTGAACTCACATAGTAAAATCATAGTTTTTATATTGTCATCAAGATTGAGTCCAATGCATATGCTTTTTCATGTGGTTATGAGGGCTAGCGACTTGGATTTAATACAAGGATAGCTCCAGAGTTGTGTTATCTTCTGTTGTTAGCAGAGCAATATAGAGATTAATTGTGCAAGCTTTGTAGCCAGCCATCTTGGATTCCTGTCTTGGCTCTCCTACTCTATGAGCCCTTTCTGCACCTCAGTTTCCTCATCTGGTAAAACGAGAGTGGTAATATGCTTACTATACAGAGCTTTTGTCAGCAATGAGTGAGACAATCACTTGAAGCATTTTGTATAGTACCTGGCACTAGTAAGCCCTCAGACACGGTATCTTTTTTTTAAAATCATCATTAGCTTCCTCGTGTTCAACCCCCCGCCCCCATTCATGAGTAAGTGAGCAGGAGAGATGACCCAACTCAGAAATACAATGTGAGGGAAAGAGAAAGTCAAAGAGTGACCAAAGCATATGGAAAGTTCATGTGAAATTCAGGTCCTCCATGATGAGGTAATGTCCCCAATAGAGTGATGAAAACAGAAGACAGTGTGGGCTGAGTTCGCTTGTGGTACTTCATTTCAACTCTGTAGCTAACTATTAGAGCCTGCCGGGTCTGTGCTAAATTAGGGAATCAAGGAAGATTGAGCAGACTCCTCTCTGTCAAGGAGTCTGCTGTCTACAGAAGAAATTAAATAAATACCCGAATGTCTATAATGCATGATGCAATATCGTCATTAATGAACGATATTGGTTTTTTTTTTTTTTTTTTGCGGTTTTTGGCCTGGACCAGGTTTGAACCCCCCACCTCCAGCATATGGGGCCAGCGCACTACTCCTTTGAGCCACAGGTGCCGCCCATTAATGAATGATATTGAACAGACAAGATGCTATAGGCATTTTCAAAAAAGGAAGAGTATGTAGACAGTGTTTTATTTTTTTCTTCTAAGATCACGAAAGTCTTGTTAGAATATGTAACTTTTAATGGAGGGATTGGAGGTTGTAAAGATTTTGGTGACACAGACATAATAGGGCAGGGGAGGAATTCCAGTTGAAGAAAGCACGAAACAAGGAGGAGGATGGGGGAAGAGCACACACAAGAAAATCTGGGACATCCAATGTGGTGGAGAGTCATGGAAACAGGCCCTTCAGGGAGGCTTGGCTGTTTTAGGAGAGTCTTTAAAAGATATGATGAGAAGATAGGTCTTAATTTAATAAGCAACAGACAGCCTTTAAGGAGGAGCATCTTTTCTTGGAGGGAGAATAAATTAATACAGCCACCATGAAGAACAGTATGGAGGTTCCTCAAAAAACTTAAAATGGCACTATTGTATGATCCAGCAATTCCACTGGAAGGTATATGTCTGTAGAATGGGAATTCAATGTATTGAAAAGATATCTGCACTCCCATGTTTGTTATAGCACTATTCACAATAATCAAGATTTAGAATCAACCTCAGTGTCCACCAGTGGAGGAATGGATAGAGAAAATTTGGTATATATACACAAGGGCATATTATTTAGCCATTAAAAGAGAAATCTTTCCCTTTGCAGAAACATGAATTGAACTGGAAGATATTATATTGCATGAAATAAGTCAAGCACAGAAGGACAAATATCACATGATCTCACTAATGCGGGGGCAAAAAAACTGAACTCATGGAGATGGAGAATAGAATGATGGTCACCAGAGGCTAAGAAGAGTGGTGGGGAGGGATGATAAAGGGGGTGGATAATAGGTTCAAAAATACAGCTAGATAGGAGGAATAAGATACAGTGTTCGGTAGCCTAACAGGGCAACTACAGTTAATGATTATTTATTGTTTATTTCAAAATGACTAAAAGAGTGAAATTGGAATATTCCTAATGAAAGAAATCACAAATGCCTGAGGTAATGGATATCCCAGCTGCCTTAATTTGATCATTCCACATTGTATGCTTGAAATAAAAGACCACATGTACCCCATAAATATAATATAATAAATAATTATTTATAATTATTATAATTATATAATTATAATTAATTATATAAATATAATATATAAATATGTATAACTATTATGTATCCATACTAATTCATTAAAAAGTGAAAATTAAAAACACAGTTTCTTGATAGACCTGTATTATCCTTCAAAGAATCACTTCAAAAGCTTGTTAATTTTCAAATTTCTGTCCCCCTTTCCCAGAAATTCTGATTTCATAGGTCTGGGGTTGAGCCCCAGAATTTGCATTTCCGACCATCTCATGTGTCACGCTGATGCTGTGGGTTCATAGAATACACTGCCAGTAGCTCTGCCTTCGGGCATGTGGCTTTCCCAAATTTTTGTTGGCACATCTCTATTAATTAAAAGTTTTTGAGTGTATACTCTCACAATGGATAGTATATTTACTTATTTCCAAATTATAGACAAATTACTGTGTTCCTATCTTTTATGTGGATCCTAGAACCTATATCAATTATAAACCTAAAAGATTGAGCTAATGATGAAATAAATAATCATTTCTTAATTTTTATTGAAATTATTAATGGTATAAAGGGTTTTTGTTATCACTAAAATTATTATATTTGAGTATGTATCAGTATTTAAAAAAACTTAAAAAAATTGTCATGCACTCATTTAAATGTATATTTCTTAATTCAGATTTCAGCACTTCATTGTAATAGTTTTTGAAACTGAGAAATATGTCTCCCATAGATATATAAATCCAAATGGAAGAATTCCTTGTCTTAACTAATTTGCATTTATCAATTATGGAAAGGCTTTTGTTATAATTTGGCTAGTAGATTTCATCTTCTCTGATGTCAATAAGTAGTTCTGGCAAACCAATAGGCAGAGTTAAAGTTTCTTTCTTTGTTATCAAAATGGGTCAAATTCCATTGAAATTCCTAGTTTGAAAGAGTTTTAAACTGATTTAAAAACACTGTTTCTAAGTTTTTTTAAAAAAGAAAAATAGAAGATGAACGCGCTAATCCTGTTTTGGCCTCCAAATCATATAACGATGGAAATCCTTCTATGTGTCTTTCCAAGAGTGCTCTGTCAGTAACGTGAGTTTCCTTAGAAAGGCAGTTCTTTCTTATTCACTATTGAACTATTACTTTCACCTTGAAGGGACAGGTTGTGTTTATTAATAATATTGTTATTTAAAAAATATTAGGGAGGTAACATGCTGTGGACAAGCCAGCTTATCACAGAAAAGGTTAGCATATTTGGAACACTTGTCTTTTCTGTAAATATATGTTTTTAGTTCTTTTGTGTATCATGAGCATATCTGTGTTGCAGAAAATATGTCCATGGTTACTCCCATCTCAATTTATTTCAGAGTCAACTATATTTTAAAGTGTTTTAAAAAATAAAATTGACTAAATTAGTGGCATCCTGCAGTAGTTTGTGTACTTCTGGCTCTAACTCCTTAGCTACAAATGCTTACCTGTACATAGCAGGATGTCACATGTGTTTTATTTGAGAAATCTTAGCCAAATTAGTTTAAAATTTTGGTCAAAGGAGTCACTCTGTTACTTGCAAAGCTTTGCCATTGAATAAGTTATTTGCTGTTGGAAATACATCTTGTCTATATATTTTAGCTTTGGTGGTTGAAAAAAATGCAATTCTTCATGTATTTTATTCTTCAAGCATAATCTAGTGAAAACCATATGCTGAGACTTTAGTTGTGAGAATATTAAACTGGTTAAAAATATCCTGTGATTTGCTGACAAAGGCGTGACTTTGGTTTCTGACGTATTGGCTTGGGGTCCATAGCTCTGTGGTTATGGCACCAGCCCACGTACACCAGGGCTGGTGGGCTTAGTGGTTTCTGCCATATTGTTTTGCATGTATCATTCATCAAAACAAAAAATTAGGATTTTGTAATAATATTTAGCCTTTTGTTTTTAACTGTTAAAAATACACTTTACATGTTTAGGGAAATTTTGTAAAGTGATGAATTGAGTGTTGACTAATTTAAATATCTTTGAAAAAATTTCAGAGGCTTATTCTATGCTTTAGATCATATCATTTATTATTATGATGATGATTATTATTTTGTATCTGGAAGGTTTTGCAATTTTCCAAATTTTTTTTCTTTTTTTTATTAAATCATAGCTATGTACATTAATGCAATCATGGGGTATGCTGTGCTGGTTTTATATACAATTTGAAATATTTTCATCAAACTGGTTAACATAGCTTTCATGGCATTTTCTTAGTTATTGTGTTCAGACATTTATATTCTACATTTAGTAAGTTTCACCTATACCCTCCTAAGATGCACCGTGGGTGTGGACCCCCCAATTACCCTCCCTCCACCCATCATATCCTCTCCCCTCCCCTCCCTTGCTCCTTTCCTCATATTCTTGTGCTGTAGTTGGTTTATAGCCTTCACATGAAAGCTGTAAATTAGTTTCATAATAGGGCTGAGTACATTGGATACTTTTTCTTCCATTCTTGAGATACTTTGTTAAGAAGAATATTTTCCAAAAATTAAAAAAAAAAAAAGAATATTTTCCAGCTCCATGCATGTAAACATGAAAGAGGTAAAGTCTCCATCTTTCTTTAAGGCTGCATAGTATTCCATGGTGTACATATACCACAATTTATTAATCCATTCGTGGGTTGATGGGCGCTTGGACTTTTTCCATGACTTAGCAATTATGAATTGGGCTACAGTAAACATTCTGATACAGATATCTTTGTTATAATGTGATTTTTGGTCTTCTGGATATATACCTAGTAAAGGAATTATAGGATTGAATGGAAATTCTATTTTTAGACCTTTAAGTATTCTCCAAATATCTTTCCAAAAGGAATGTGTTAGTTTGCATTTCCACCAGCAATGTAGAAGTTTCCCTTTTCTCCACATCCATGCCAACATCTGGTTTTGGGATTTGTAATGTGGGCTAATCTTACTGGGGTTAGATGATATCTCAAAGTAGTTTTGATTTGTATTTCTCTGATGATTAAGGATGATGAACGTTTTTTCATGTGTCTGTAGGCTGTGCGCCTGTCTTCTTTAGAGAAGTTTCTCTTCAGGTCCCTTGCCAATCCTAAGACAGGATCACTTGTTCTTTTGTTGCTAATACGTTTGAGTTCTCTGTGGATTCTGGTTATTAAACCTTTGTCAGAGACATAACCTGCAAATATCTTCTCCCATTCTGAGGGCTGTCTACTTGCTTTACTAACTGTATTCTTGGCTGTGCAGAAGCTTTTTAGTTTGAACAGGTCCCAGTAGTGTATTTTTGATGCTATTATGTTTATTATTTTAAAAAATATCTTAATTGTGACTGCTTCAGATTATTACTACTATCATTTTATAGCGTAATTCTATGTGTGCATGTACTAATCATTAACCAATACATCAAGACACAATATATACATAAGATGAAGTCATTGTTTTGAAACTATGTATAAATCTATATTTTGAACGGTCTTCTGGACAATTTTGAATTTTTAAAGGCCAATTTCTTGTCACTGATTTTCTCTTAAAATGTGTTAGATGAAATGTTACTTTTGCCATTTTCTTGTTCACTTGAACAGGAATTGAAAATTGGTGTTTTCTTTCATTCATGGCTTCTTTGCATAAATTATTTAGCCAGGGTCCATTTTGTATGGGTTAGAATAGTTAAAATTCACTTATATAGTTTGTAACTTCCCTTTTGCTGGGATGTACTAAACTGCAATTCGCTGAATGTGCAAGAGAGGTGGAGGAATCCTGGTCGTCTCTGTGTTTGCATACCCCCTGTATCTCATGTACCCTTGGCATTTTCACACAGAGATCAAGTGCAGATACTAGTACGGATCCACACATTAATTTGAGTTATACTTGTACTACTTCTCATTTTTAAAGATGTGATATATATAAGTAACAGTTTTACTATTCTTTCTGTATTCCCAAGAAATCATCTTGCACATTTTTTGAACATGTGTACTCCACCCCTATGTTGAAGACCTCTGGTGCTCTGGGAGGATAGTCTGGCAGTAGTAGAAGCAGAGCTAAGTTGGAGGGGAGAGAGATTGGAGGCTGTAATAAGAAGTTGAGAAACAATGGTAGTTTTTTAGAAACACGCAAGGAATTAAAGACCTATCTGATCTCAAAGAGCTTTAAATTACACAAGGAGACAAACATATTCTCAGGAAACAGTTCCAGGACAGTTATCCAGCCATGAATCAATGATTTGGGTAGGACTGTAAATTGAGGAGTATGAAGAAGAAGTGGCCTTGCTTTTCCCATGGAGCCTCCTGCTCCTTGATGATGAATGTTGTGCCAGGGTGATTCCTTCTTGTTGACTAAGTCAGCTTCATCCAGGCTAATTACACTGAGAATATGGTAAGTCCCAAACAGTCTGATATGAATAAATTTTGTGATATTTTCACACTTTTCAGGGTTTCTGTGCCACAATGCCTGGCATGTTGTATTTCTCAGTGATTATTAGCTATTATTAATGACAGGATTAGCAGAAAGGGAACAATCTTGTAGGTATCTATGAGCAGACATGTGGTAGAGGAAGGGCTAAGGACATACTGAATCTATTTTGGGATACTAAGCAGTTCCGTAAGAAGAGTAAAATGCATGAAGTGTACTTTAAGTACATATGTGCCTTCTTTAGGGGGATTGGAGAAAATGACTGATGTGGAAGGACATAGTTATGTCAGTACTGAGCCTAACGGGGGGGAAGTGGATTTTGAGAGGAGTCGAACTTTGAGTTAAGAAGTAACCATTGACATTTGGTGAAATTAAGGAGAATGAGAACAGAAAAAATTCCCAGTGGGAACATTCACTCCATGCAGGTCATGCATAAAACCCTGTACTTTTCCAGTTTCTGTGTTTTTTTTTTTGTGTGTGTGTGTATTAAAAAGTGCTTAATTCCATCCTTGCAAATAAACTTCTCATTTATCCATTTTCTAAACGCACTTATTAAGTGCCTACTCTGTGCTAGATACTGTTCTAGGTGTTGGGAAACAGCAGGGAGCAAAAGAAACTTGCTGTCATGGAGTTTACATTCTACAGGGGGCAATAGACACAAAGGTAAGTGGTAAAGAAGGGAAATGAAGTAGGATTAGGGTTTATAGTATAGCCTGCGTGTGTGTGTGTGTGTGTGTGTGTGTGTTTCTTTCTGTCTCCGTGTGTCCTATCTTAGATTACCTAGAACACAGAGCCTGAGACACTGCTCATCCTAATACTTTTAGAAGATGCAAACCCAAGGCAGCAAAAATGAGGGAAAAAGGAACACAACACAGGGAATCAGAGAAACAAAAAGTGATGCATTTTTGAACTGGCCACAGCTTTAAAAGAAACAGCAGGTTGCTTGGTCACTGAGGACATTTCCAGAGAGGTCATATGGACCTTTGTGCTTCAAAACTGGTAGAGGGAGGAAGAGAGAGCAATTCGTGTCAGTTTCTTTCCATCTCTTATTTTCCACTGATCAAAGCTCATCCAACAGGATGTCTCTTACTTTTGACTTTTGCCATCTGGTCTCTCAGGGCAGCTGCTGGAGAGGCCAGAATCTTTGTGGATCCAGTTGGATTGGACCCGGACTCAGGAGCTCCCGAGGGCTGATTGTCTCCCCACCGGGAAAGTCCAGTCTGTCAGCAGAGGTAAGAGATGAGCGAGAGAAGGTGACAACCAGGGCTTTGATCACAACACTCTCAGGGCTTTAATTGCAAACGGTTGATGTCTGGGGACAGGTGGAGCAGATATGGTCTGAGTAGGCACATCAATTGGATGCAGGGCACCAGCTCCTTTATATACAGTGGTCAGACCTCGCTGGTAAGGTGCTATTTGGTCAGAGTTCTAAAGTAAATGAGAGAGTCAAACATGTGGCCACTTGCCAGAAGTTTCTTCTGCTGGAGGGCACATCAAGTGCAAATAACTGAGGCAAGAACTGGAGGCGGGAGCAGAGAGTTTGAGGAGTAGAAGGGAAGCCAGCGAGACCGATTAGAACAAATGAGGGAACGAGGAGGTAGGAGATGAAGTCAGAAGACAGTGGGGGCCTGGGCTATGAAGGGCTCCCTGGGCCACGGTGAGGTCATCATTGGCTTTTACTCTTAGTGAGGTGGAAGTCATTGGACAGCTGGAAGCAGAGGAGTAACATGGTATGACTTGTGTTCTTAAAGGATAGTTCTGGCTTTTAGTAGAGGACGAGAGGCCAGTTTGGAGACTCTAGGATCAGGTGGCAAGAGACTGGATTCTGATTATACTAAATCAGGGCTGCTGGGCTTGGCTGGTGGGTGGATACAGAGAAGGAAATCACTGATGAGTCTAAGAGTTTGAGTCTGAGCAACTGGTAGACGAGAAATGGGTCTTACTAAGGTCAAGTTCATTTCTTTTGACAGGAACTTAATGTAATGAACTTTTGCTGAATGCGTATGCTTCTCTCCTCCTCTCTCTCCCCTGCTGTAGGGAACAGCAGGAGATTATTCTCACCAAAGTTATGTAGAGCCCCATTGGCCCCTGGAGTGAGTAGCAGGAGGGAAAAAAATCATCAGCAGCACAGATAGGTCCCCAGCCCCAGCAGGGTGCAGACTGATGGGGTTACATGGTAATATTTCCTCCTACCCATTGCCTGACCAAGACAACTACATAGGAAGGCAAAAGGAGAAACGTATATGCTCTGAACACTGGGTGATGGATACAGGGCCCACGTAAACCAAGGAGGGCAATGAGAACCCCCCAGCATCCCCGCTTTGGTGGCAGCAGCCCTGGGATCACAAACATGGAAGGGACCACCCTGGAGCCGACTGCTTTCCTGTGCTGTTGGTCCCCATGGTTAGAAAGAAGGCAGGGAAGGAGCAAGGTCCCCAAGCACAGCTCCTGCCAACACCTATTTATTTCCTTGTTTCTGCTGCTGCTGCTGGACAAGCCCTCAGGACCAGGGAGGGGCGTGGGCCTAAGAAGGGCTGGACCCAGGTTCCAAGGGCACAGGCAGTGGGGCTTTTAGCTGTGTGTTCATAGGGTGCTTTACCTCCACAGAGTGGCACATACGAAGGTGGATTGGGCTTGGCCTGATGTCCCCTTATGTACAGAACTGGAAAAAGTGTATCTCAGAGAAAAAAGAAAAACGATTGCTGAACTAGATCTTGCGCTGTAAAATATTTTGTATTGAATGCACTGATGAGCATAGTGAGCTCAACTAATTTATGTATCTTAGATCCATGGGTGCAAGCAGGGTGAAATTTAAAATTTCCATTATGCCTTAACTCTAGTTGTAGTGACTCTGTCAAAGACAGAAGCAGAATTTAGCCCCGAAGGTAATAAATCCCCTATGTGGTAGTGGTGGTGATGGTGGTTATGGTGTGTGCGCACACGTGTGGGGAGGAGTGGTGAAATGTGTGTATTTTTAGTAGCCCTGCCATGAAGGCAGGCTGGAAGGCCCGTACAATATTTTAGATTGCTTAACATGTTGTCATACTGGTTTTCATTGTTATTGATGCTAAACACTCTAAGAATATTTCTGGCTTGTGCAAAAGGTCCTGAATATTTCAATGATTTATGAGACAAAGAAGCTTCCTAGATGTCTGTAAAACAACACTGATAGCTTCAACGAATGCAGCAGTAAGCATTTATTACAGCACCTGGAACACAGTTACCTGGCTGCTTTTTGTTCCATTAACAAGTTGTGAAAAAAGTCTTGATAGAGCTTTTAGCCATAAAACATCTTAGAGCATAATCTGTTTTCAGAAGATTAATCCCATCTGAAATAGAGAAGCAAAAGATAAACAGCTTAAAAGAGGCCAGAGAAATAGATCGTGTTACAGTTGAGGACAAAACTATTGTTCCACACTTAAGAAAACTTAACAGGAGAAAACAATCTGATAAGAAAAATGGGTTGAGCCACGTTTATGAAAAGAAATCAGTTACAATATTTTTTGCCAAGGTGTGTTAAAGGGGATGCAATAAATAGAACTCTACTCAGTTAATAAAAAGAAAAGATGAAAGTTTTATTGGAATAAAACTTTTGGCTCATACAAATATTTGAAAACTCACCCCCCCCAACAACTCTCCAAATATTTTACATATTATTTTTATTTTTCACCCCAAGCTTTCTGAACAGAATGGGTTCAAATCTGAATGAATCCTGGGGTCTAGCCAAGAAGGATACAGATGAGACCTAGTTGGCAGAAGTTCTACTTGGGACAAAGATTTTAATTACAGGGAGAAAAATAATTTGATGTGTCCTCTGACTCTGAAGGGAGTATGGTTAGATTGTAATATTATGCTTGTTGTGTTTTATATCCTTAGTAATAGAGGATTATTATCAGCAACATCAGTAAGAAGGCAGGGCCGCATCTGTAACTCACCCAGCTGGGCAGGAGAAACTGATCCGGGTTTTAGTGCAGCTCAGGGCACACTCTGAATGATTAGCCAATATGAATACTCAGTTCGTGCCTTGTGGGAAGAGGTACTTGGTGACAAATAGCGCTCTTCAGAGTTTTAGACAGACAGGCACAGGGAGAAGATATGCTACTTACCCACAGGGTAGTAGCATATGACATTTACTGCCCCAAGGAGATGTTGCAGATGGAAAATATTACCAATTCCAGGGAAGCTTAGATACATTTATATATAATACCCATAGAAGTCTGAGTGCTTCTGAAACATTCCAGAATCTTTGGACACCCATTTCATCCCCTAATTGTTCTTTGAACCTATCATTCATGATGCCTTTAATGTGATTTTTATGTTTTAATTTCAGCAAAACCAGAAGTAATGAAGTCATCAATTTATTCATTTAATTAGTTAATATTTATTCAGCACCTATTTACAGGGGATTAGGCTAAGCAATGATAAATAAGAAATGAAAGAAAAGTGTTTTTAAAAGACTGCTATTATCTGGTAAATAATAATAGTATTATGTTGCTTCTCTAAGCTACATAAATCCTGGTTGAAATGGTAAGACATAATAGTAACAGCGTTTGTTTCTTTGGTTCTCCTTTTATCTATAACTGTAAGACCTCTGCTTCTGGTGAAGGGACCTGTATTTACTGTTGGAAGTCCTGTGTATCTCTCCAATGTATGGCCCCCATTTTCTGACCCTTCTTCTTAGGCCGCCACTCCTTTGGCATTTCACTATCTCTAGGGCCCACGGCTGAGCTGCTCTTAATGAGTTCCACTTCTTTTTCCAACCACCACTGCTGTTGACGTGTGGGATTCCTTAGGCAGCAATGCTGCATCACACTTTCTGGAGTCCGCCAGGTACCATCTTGGCAGAAGTAGATATACTATCTCACTCCCAATTTGAGGTCACACCATGAAGAGTGGGCATTTGTGCCAACTGTCTTAATGAGCTCTACTGCAACAGTTCTCCTTGTTCCCATTCATAGCTTTCACTCCTTAACATTTTCTTTCTCTAACTTTCTCCCTGCCCCCCCATCATAAACTCATAGAAAGTTCATGGGGATGGAGGGTTGAGGAAGGTGAGGGTAGGATGGACAGATCTAGGTGACAACTCTTAACTCAGAATCACCCCCTCCACCAATAACCAGTTGTTAGACTGTTATATATCTGATTCCCTTTTCCATACAATAAAGTTCTTGTGGTTCTTGTTGTAAATAGGCTTGTAGTTGACCTGCTTTATCATGCCTGCTTTATCACAATATGGTCAAACTTCATAGGCTAAAGTCTATTAATAAAAATTTACATTTGAAGCTCATCACAAAGCATTTACAGAGACTCTGGTCTCATTTTTCTCACAAGAGCACAGGGCTTTATTAGTCATTTCACAAATGGAGGCATTGAGGTTCAGAGATCAGGGCTGTACAGTTGAGGCTTTGAATTCAGGTCTCTTTACTCACTGGCCTCCATACATGTCTTTTACTTTCCTTCTTTTGTATCTCTCCACATAAATCCTGTGCCCAGTTGTATACAGAGAACTGTGTGCAACTTTCTGAGTGCCCCCTGCTGTTTTCACATTTGTGACTTGCAAGAAGTGTTTTAGATTGGATTCCCTGAAAACAGGCTCTGAGATGGAGAATTGCGTGGAAAATGCTCTTGGGAGATTCACTTACAAAGAAGTGAGGAAGGAATGATTGCTAAGGAATTGAAGAAAGAGAGATCGCAAGGAAGCGAGGAAGGCACGATTAAGCAGAAGGAGAAACTAAGGTGCAAGGTGATGAAGGTGCAAGGCGATGGCAACTGAAGTTTCAGTCTGTCCTATAGGGAGAAAAACCTTGGGCAAGACAGTTCCCAGAGGCTAAGGGAGATTCCCAGCCAAGAACAGAATGAGCAGTCAGCACCTGATATTACCAGCAGCTGGAGTGTATCAATCCAGGAGAGGGAGTTGGGGTGAAAATCTAGAATATCTAGAAACGTACATATTTTCTTCCCACCTTGATGTCCTCACCGGGGTTAATTGTTCAAACTCACACATTTTAGTTGTTTCAAATTTAAATCATTTTTTCTTATGTAATTTTTGACTTTCCAAGTGACATTCTTTTCCTCTCCCCACGAGAAAATAAACATGTGTTTGAATTTAATTGTTAAGCTTTACCTACTTCCTTATTTTAAAATAAATGCAATGAAATATTCTTTTTTTGGTGAAGATATTTTTCTCGGACTTCCTGACCCACCATTCTATTTTAGAATAACTATTCACCAGCCCTGACTCACAGCTCTTCTCTTGGGATAAGTGTTCATCGAATTCCTGCTTTAGAAATAATATTTCTTAGATTCTATGTCTTATTGCTTCTTGTGTTTCTATTTATAGCCTCAAGTTACTTTTTAATTTTATTTTTATTTTTTATTTTTGCAAGTCATCCATTTACTTAACACATCACTTGAGTCTTGTGGCTTGTCACTCATTAGTAGGCTTTCTTTCTTTTTTTTTTAAATACATGTATTTTATTATTCTTCATTACATTATTTCCCCCCCCCCCACCCAATAGGCTTTCTTATCTTAAAATATGCTAAGGCTTTAGACCAGTAGTTCTCAACCTGTAGCTTGTGACCCACACAAACTGTATTAAAGGGCTACGGCATCAGGAAGGTTGAGAACCACTGCTTTATTTTTTTTTTATTATTTTTTATTGAGTCGTAGCTGTGTACAATAATTCAGTCATGGAGTTCACATACAATCGGAGATATTTTTATCAACCTGATTGATATAACATTCATGATATTTTCTCATTGAGAACCACTGCTTTAGACAAAGCTTCATTTCTTCAACCAAGTGCAAGTCAGAGAATCTTTAATCCCACCTCTAACTTGTAATCCCCCTCTTCAAGATGTCCCACCTTTTCAGGCCAAACCAGCGTATACCTTTCATGTAATTCTTATCTCCCTAAAACGTATAAAATTAAACTGTAACCCAGCCATGGCATGACTGCCTGCTCTCACGGCTTCTTAGGCATAGTTCTCTGGGCCATGGTTACAAATATTTGGCTCAGGATAAAACTTTTAAGTTATTTTACAGAGTTTGGGTTCTGTTCCACTGACAGAGGCAATTTAGCACCTTACCTGGCAGGGTAACAAAATGTGACTTATGCTTCTGTTCTGTACCAACTTACTTTTTTTTTTACAAAGTATTAGCAGAGATAATATTTTTGTCTGCAAATATATTTATTTTGCTTTTGCTTTTTATTTTCACATGAATGGATTTTTAGATTTAAAATAATTTCTACTTATAACTTTAAAGGATTACTCCATTGTCTCTTAAAAGCTAATATTGCTGATGAGAAGACTGATGCCTTTGTGATTCTCCTTCCTTTGCAGGTGACCTGTCCTTTTGTGGTGGCCATTTTTAGATCATCAATATAAATTCTTCTCAGAGATCTGGAATCTCATTAAGTTACCACTAGGGATGGGTCTTCTTAAGGTTATCCTGTTAGGCACTTTAGGTTGCCTTTAATTTCATGGCTTCTGCCTTTTTTTCAGCTCTACAAATTTGCCTCCAATTGTTTTCTTCCCTTAATTTTCTTAGTTTCTTGTGTTTCATTCATGGACCTCCTCACTGGTTCTCTGTGTATTTTTTTCTCAGGATTTTGGGAGATTTACTCTTCTTTTTTCTCCCCATACCTTCAACAAAATTTGTCATGACAATTATATGTTTAATTGCCTCAATCTGTTATCTCTGAATTCTCCTTTTTATGACAATCAATTCTTGTTTTACAAATGCAGCTTTTCCACAGCCTGTGGTTTGCAAGGGAGCCAGGCTTTCATACTCCTGAAACTCTCAGTCATTAGGAAGCACAAAAGTGTGTTTCAGTAGTTTGAGGGCATTTCTATAAACAAAGATATTGACAGAACTGTGGAAATACGGATGTAGCACTGAAGTTATACATTACTGAAACAATTCTGACTGTGGCGTGACTTTTTATTCAACTCTATAAAAATGATTAAAATGAGCTCCATCTCATTTTAAATTTATTAAAATCCTTCCTGAGCATTTCTTGGGACTTAACATGACTTTACATTTTCCCACATTCATAGGTCTCTTGAATTTACCACTCAACAATTTCTCCGGGTCTCACTTATTGACAAGATGGGATGAAACCACATAGGGTAGCAAAAATGGTCAATGGGAGGGAATATGAGGTTATCATTACTTACAAAGAAGTTCTGATGCAGGGGTGTCCAATCTTTATTCTTTTCTGTTGCACACTGGAAGAGTAAGTGCTGTATCGGGCCATGCATTAAGTACACAAACACTAAAAAATGTTGATTAGCCAAAAAAAAAGTCTGTGCATTTTTTTTTTTATAATATCTGACACCACAGATAAATATAACCCTCAAATAATTACATGTGCCCCACAGGCTGCAGGTTGGATATCCCTATGAGGGAGAATTACAGTGGGTGGTATGAATTTTGGGAGAAGTCTGTGGTCAAAAGTTAGATGCTTTTTGGCAGAGAATGCAGAGAGCCTCCTATTTAAGGTATATATATTTCTTTATTCTTGATTTTCAGGGCTGAAATGATCACAAACAAATAAATATTTACTGCAAGTAAAGAATAAAGGGCTGAGAAATCATTTCTAATTCCAGAGATAATGGTGCTGATATGACACTTCCCTCCTAAGAACTTTCAATAGACCAGAATACAGAAGAACTCAATTTTATGTAATATATTACAGTTATTTTAAATTACAAAGTCTGATAATTGTGAGCATTGCCTAGGTTAGGATTAAGCTTGATTTATTTCAGAAGGCTTTTTGGCATAATCTGTTACTTATCTTTTTAGGCATGGTACAAAAGAAGCAATAACTTCCTGCCCTGGTATAACTTCAACATTTCTGCCTGAGCCTGCCAATAAAAATATCTTCATTTGATTTTTTTTTTTAATTCACTAGATTGAGAATTGCATACTCTTGGGGGAAAATCTTCAAAAGGCTTTTCATTGATAAATGGTCTAGTTTTTGCCTGCGAAGGTTACAAAATATAATTATTAATATTATATGACACTGCTCAGAGGTATCATTTTTACCTATCAAAAACTTGTTGGTTTTGGCTCAGCACCTGTGGCTCAACGGGCTAAGGCGCCAGCCATGTACACTTAAGCTGGCGGGTTCGAATCCAGCCCAGGCCCGCCAAACAACAATGACGGCTGCAAACCAAAAATGGCTGGGTGTTGTGGCGGGCGCCTATAGTCCCAGCTACTTGGGAGGTGGAGGCAAGAGACTCCCTTGAGCCCAGGAATTGGAGGTTGCTGTGAGCTGTGATGCCACAGCACTCTATCCAGGGTGACAGCTTGAGGCTCTGTCTCAAAAAAAAAAAAAAAACTTGTTGGTTTTTACTGACATGACTGGATTAATGCATGCATTCATATCAGGGTACCAAGTCCACTCAACCCCTTTAGGGAAAACCCTGCCTTTTACTTCTTTGGTGTCTCTGTAGATGAGGTAAGGCAGGGTTGTGCTCACAGTTGGTATGGTTATAGTAAAGGACATCAACTTATCGACTTTCTCTGAGACTTTGTCAGCAACCCTTGGAAACACTCAATATTAATATAGATTTTAGATTTACTGAGAAATATACTCTAAGAGGATATTCCTGAAATTTTGAGAAAGGGACCCAGCAGCCATATGGACATGAAGATAGAAGCATTTATTAAATTTAAACACTGAATATAAAATAAAATGAACATTATTCTTTAATCTTATAAACGGCAAAACAAAGTAAATCAAATCCAGTAGTTTCAAGTTGACACAAAAAGCAAGTTTTCCCTGTCTTCCTTCCTAGGACTCATGACATTGATATATATATATACGAAAATAAACCTGACATCATCAAGAATATTTTTCTATTTCACCATTATCTTTTCTTTAGCATTAGTTCAGCTTTTGAATTTTGAAATATACAGGCATTTATACAAATTTTTAAATTAATGAAACATAAATAGTAGGTATGTAGATATTTCCCCACGTTTAAAGGTCTCTTGAATTTACCATGCAACAATTTCTCAGGCACATTTAAAAGGCTTTCAGGTTATCTATTACAAACCCAAACATTACAGTTCTGAATCTATCCATCTTCAAAATCTAGGAAACAGATCAATATTAGGGCTGTTTGAATCTATAAGCAAACGTTTCAAAGGAGCCTGGTCTAAGCAAAAACAATTCTTTAATTAGTTATGTAACATTTTAGAAACCTATTTTGGTATAAGTACCCACTACATAAAATTTTTTTGTCTTTATTAATGGTCTGTGATAGGCTAAGTGTGCAGATTTATGCTTTAGCAAGAAAAGTCCAATTGAACATGTTTTGTTTAAATTAATAAAGAACCGTAGAGAGAATTGGGGGTTGAAGGATTAGGTAATGAATAAGAGAAACAGATGCAGATGAAATACGACTTCCTTTGTGTGGTGTATTTCAGGGAATCTTTAATTCACCTGAATATGGCCATGAGTTATGCTTAGAGTATTATATTAGAATTCCTAGTAGAAAGGGATTTAGAAGATATACACGTAAAGTTAAATATGGTTAGACAGTAAAATATTGATTGCTTACCACAAACAATGTAGCAGGGTATCTAACACTTGTTTTCCTTGTGGAACATAATTAGGTAATTAATTTATCTCTAGCTGAGTTTTATTTGTGATTTTCTTTTTTGTGAAGCAGATTTAAATGTATTTTGTACATGTCTCAAACAGCTCTGTATTTGTGCTATAATAACCCTGTGCCATTTGTGGCAACACTTTAATAATCATCACCTTGGAAATGGGGATACTTTCTTCTTCTTTTAAATAGTAAAATACAAGCCTCAGTAGTAAAATAGCACTCAGATATAAAAGCTAATGACTAATAGGAGAGTTCTGACCCTCTGAATTGCATTTACTGTTCACCAATGATTATGTCATTAGGAATGAATTAGATAGTCAATGAGGTGAATCTTCCAATCAAAGCTGCCACTTTGAAATTTTCAATAATCTGTTCACTTGCAGGATTAGGGTGGTATTTAACAGCCATCACTGTCCTAGTGCTGGGCTTATGAGGCCATGAAAAACAGTTTCTTAGGGTATTTTTCTTTCTCTCGTTCTCTCTCTTCCTTTTTATTTTTTAAGAGTAATCATATTTTTTAAAGCTTGAGTTCTCTGATTATATGCTCTTGATGTGAACAACAGAGTAGAACCAAACTAACATGTTATTTGCTGTCTGGAAATTTCAGGAAAACCAAGAGTTGTGGTGTTGAGCAGAAGTCAGAAGACTGTTCTGAAGAGCGGATGTTTCAGAAACGTTGATGGGTAAGGTAATGATTCTTTTTTCTTACCTCCTACCTCTTATTTCTTTGTTTCTAAGCACCATTGTTTTTCTAGCTAAACAGCGAAAAGAAACATGATATGATTTTTTCTGATCTGCTGGGAAAATTCATTCATGATTATTTATTTGTTTGTTTATTTTTTGAGACATAGTCTCACTATGTCGCCCTTGGTAGAGAGCCATGGCATCACAGCTCACAGCAACATCAAATTCTTGGGCTTAAGCGAGTCTCTTGTCTCAGTCTCCCAAGACTGTAGCTGGGACTACAGATGCTATTTTTTTCTTTTCTTTTGTAGTTGTTGTTTAGCAGGCCCAGGCTGGGTTCGAACCTGCCAGCCCCAGTGTATGTGGCCAGCACCCTAACCACTGAGCTATGGGTGCTGAGCCATCATGATCTTTTAAGTCTTATTTTAATAAATACTTGCTTTTTCATTGCAAAAGCATTACTTTTGTTCTTTTGTGGTTACTCAACCATTTGTAGAAATTGGAACAATATCTACAACAGTAGCTGCCATGGATTGCGTGTTTGCCGTGTCCTACATGCCATGCTAGAGACATGATCATGGCATCCCTTGTTGTTGTTGCACACCTAAAATAAGGGATTTTCATCTCCTCTTTATAGATGGCAAAAATTAAAATTTATATAGTTAGTAAGTTGATGACCTGAAAAAATTTGAATGCAAGTTCCAGTGGAATATAAGCTACACAGGACGGGTGAGTTTGTTTGCTTATGTATCTCTAGCATGTAGAAGAATGCCCAACACCACTTAGTGGGGATGATATTTTCTGAGTGAGTAGACAAAGATATATTGAGTTCCAAAGCCTATGTGCTTTTTACAACACAATATATTTCCTTCTTCCCACCATTAGTGGAACCTTATGGTAAGAGAATATTTTCGATTAAGATTAAGATTCAGAATCTTAGTAAATTATCTAAAAAAATGGCATTTGACATTTTCCCTTTGGCTCATGGGATAATAGAAATTCAGAATTCATTGTAAAGGTGCAAAAGGATACACACACACTCTGGTGTATGTCTGCTGGCTACCTTTCTTTTCTTTTTTGAGACAGAGTCTCACTTTGTCACCTTTGGAAGAGTGCCGTGGTGTCACAGCTCACTCAAACTCTTGGCTCACCTCAAACTCTTGGGCTTAAGCAACTCTTTTGCCTCAGTTTCCCAAGTAGCTGGGACTGTAGGCACAATGCCTGGCTGTTTTTAGGGATGGGGTCTTGCTCTTGCTCAGGCTGGTCTCCAAGCTGTGAGCTCAGGCAAGCCACCTGCCTGGATCTCCCAGAGTACTAGGATTATAGGCATGAGCCACTGCGCCCGGCCTACGTTTTTAATTTTTTTTGACAATGAAATCACTCATCTCTGCAGACTGTGCCTAAAGTATAGCCCAGACTACCTCAGAATAATGGTTAAAGGTCATGAATGGCTAAAGATCATCCAACACATCCAGTTCTGGCATTCTAGCCTGGAAGAAGAGTCATGGCTATTTTAACATGGCCTGTGTTTCTGGGAAAATCTAGGCTCCTCCTTTTGTATTAGTCTGTGCAAGCAGTCGTGGGCCCAGCGCATCATGAGGCAGAGAGACTCACTAGATAACATATCCTAATGGTCTCTGTGTGCTGAGGAGATGCACACAGGGAGGCCAGTTTGATGGATGTTGTGGCTACCAAGGTTGTTTTGTTTCCCTAGTATCTATTCCACTTTATTCTGATAGCATCACCTTAAGCTTCCTTCTGGGAACCATTTCTGGTCTGGTCAACACCTCATCCTGGTACTCCATCCCCCCAGCTACAAAAACTGATCCAGAAATATGTGAGTGATCCAAATTGGTTCATTTTATGTCAGGTCTTGAACTTTTGCGAGGACATTGGAAAGAGAAACCCTCTCATCTGGACCTACTTAAACTGGTAGAATGTTAGTTTAAAGCTACCAAAGACCGCCATGGAGAAGGATCCTGACTGAGACTGAAGCTAACACAGAAGAAGACCAAGAGACCTGGAAACAATGTTTATATTCCTGGACCTAGCCAGGCCTGAAGCTCAATCTACTTTTGAATTTTTAAGATACATGAACTACTACATGTCCTCATTTGCTTAGGTCTCTTGGAATAGGGTTCCCACAGTTGGTAATGGAAAGAATTCCAACCCATACAATGGCTAAGAACCTTCTTATTTAGATACAGACCTCCCTTCTAGTTTGTCTTCCCTTTCTTTGTTAAAATGGCCTCAATCATTACAAAAACACATTAGTAACTGATCAACATTTTGGGAAATATCCTGAATTATAATTGCAGTGCAGAGTTTTAATGATGTTTCCCAGGAAGGATAATGGCATCTCTGTTCCAGGACAATAGTTTGTTGATGATTACTTCCTTCAAGCTGGAAGCAAATTTCTACTAAAGAGAGTTTAAAAACACCTCTCTTCCTGCCCCATGATTGGTGAGCTTGCTGATCTTGCCTGCCCAGAGAAAAAACTGTGTATGTGTGTGTATTAGAGAAAGGGATAGAGTCAGAGAACTGGAGGCTGATACCTGGTTCATTGATATTCTTTTGTGGGGATAAAAACAATGCTAATTTCAGACATCCTCTTGTGTTTTTTTTTATAATACACAGAAATCCAGAATAAATGGGCTTCTCTAATCTGATAACAAGTCAAGATTCTAGTGATTAGTCCTCAACACTTTGGTCATTTTAATGAAATTTTGATAAATTTCATCAAGCCTTATTCAGGTTCAGTTGTGTTACAAGTTACAAAAGGGCAGCGATACTGTACTATTCAGATGGAGAAAGTGACATTCAGGATGTGAGGGATTTGCTAAGAGCACATGCAGAGTGAATGGTGGAATTAGTGCTTGAACTTTTCTCTAATGACCATGTGCATTTTCCTTGGCCATGTTTCTCAAAATGGGTTGCAGTTATTTTACAACAGACTACAAAACATCTCCAAAGTCATCTTACAATCACAAGTTAGTAGGATTATCATGAATATATCATCACTGTATATTAGTCACTTACAAAAGAGTATGATATTGTTTGTAGATCTTTTCCATAGGTAAAAATACCATTCTCTGCTAAGATAGAAAAGTTTTATTCAGTCTATAACTATTGTAAATGAAAAAAAGTAAATTACTTTAACAGGATGGTTAAGATTGGTTCTCTATTGTTTTAAGTATATGCTCAAGTAACTTACTTCCTAAATATGCCTTTTGAGAAAATAATCTGTCAAAACAAAAGTCTGGTTTTTTTAGTTATCTTTCTTTGAAACATACATTTTTACTACAATAAAGTACAACCAATTAATGCTCTTTAGAGCAAAAGACATGCAATTAAGTTCAGATTTCAAAGTTAACTTCTCTGAAGGATAGAGTTCATATTTTAAAAAGTCCTTGATTCTAGTCTCCATTGTTTATTCCTTCTAATAAAAAAACTGGTTAAAATGGAATTGTGTAAGAACTTGCTGAATTCATATTTTGCTTGACTGAAACTGTTGCTTCTACTTACTTCTGTTGTTAAATGGCATTCAACGTCAAACCAAATAGACCCCAAAAGCACAAAGACCATGCTATGATTTTTTTCCTCTTAGAATTAATTGATTTTCAAAGTCACTGAAGCATTTTTGTTTTTGTTTTTTTCCTTTTTTTTTTTTTTTTTTTTTTTTAATATGTCTGCCATCTGACACATCCTTTGCTGGGTATTCAGAAACATGCTTACTTGCTCTTTGTCTGCTTTAGGAGGTGGATTCTTTTCTGTTAGCCTGGTTTATCTGCATCTGCAATAATTACTTGGATGGTGAATTAAATGAGTTACACCTGAGTTAGTTGAGAGCTTTAATCTGCCTGCATGAGTAGGAAAATTCTAAGCTGCTACTGAACTGAAAACCCAATTCACTGGCAGGGATAGAAGGTGACAATGGTCTCAGCTAATGAGGTTCTTTTGGAAAGAATTGAATAATTATTTAAAAATTCATTCATTGGCTGATCTGGCTGTTAGGACAAGGCATCATTACCCATATGGTCTGGCTGCCTGGGCCTCTCTACGCTGTGGTTGGTATAACTTTTTTAGGAGAGTCCACTCTTCAAAGCATCAACGACCACATTTTAACAATAGGAGCAAATATGTGATAGACCTGTGTTTCTTAACCAAATTGAAATTTTGCATTTGGCTAACAGTATCTCATACTGAGGGGAAAAAATGGCTGTTCCATCTTCTGTTTGTTTGTAAAGAGCAACAAGCTCTTGGCATCAATATTCATAGTAGGTTTTCAAACACTCAGCAGAAAACATCAATAGCATCTGCTCACACCCTATCACCCTACCCCACATGCATTTGGTGGATAGCTCTAGCTAGCTGGATGGTTAGATTCTGCACCTTTCTATATTTATGCTCAGCTAATGAACCAACTCTAGCATAGTTAGAAAGTTTCTTCAAAGCAGTTGCATTTTGGCTTCAGCCTCACTCATGAGACCCAGACTACTTGGGCAAATAGAATAACTAAACCAAATTCTATGGAGTCCAGTTCTAGCCTCTGTCTGACTTGCTAAAGAATGGTGATGATCCTTAGACACGGATCAAGATTTAAATCATAGTTCTGTACTATTTTTGAGATCTTAGTCAAGCATCATTACTTTTAAAATTAGCCTTAATTTTCCTCATCTATAAATATGAGGATTGTATTTCAATCCCTATTTACCCCACAAGGTACCCAGTTCCATTGGAGAGAATTTTTCTTTGTTTTAAAATTATTATACACTTAAATAAGTATATACTTTACACCTTCTTGTCATAGATTTGTCCTCTGGAGAATGTCTACCTCCACTTCACATGATAGATCTTTCCATTTTTGTGGACTGTTGAACCATTGTAATCATCTTTATTTGCTATGATCATGGCATTGTTTCGCAAACCTTCATCTTCCTGCTCAAATTCTAAGAGGTCATTATTTTTCTTAATGTACCTGTTAAGACATTGCATCTAAAACTGGACACAGAACTCAGTTGGAGGTTGTATACCTGTGTTTAATATAACACTATTCTGTAGATTTCAGAATGCAGTCAATAGATTACCTCAGCTACTTTTTGGCTGCTAAATTTACTGACTTATTGAGATTTTAGTTCACAAAACCCATAGTTCTCTTTCACATTAGCTTCACGTGTCTACCTTCCCATGCTTGATAACAGAGATGTGATAGCTAATATGTATCAGGCCCTTACAGTGTATAAGGCATTATGATAAATGGTTTGCATACATTAACAACTCTTACAACAGACTTTTAGGACAAATTTTATTATTTTCCCTGTTTTACAGATGAGAAAACTGAAGCATGCAGAAAAAGAAATATGATTTTCTTGTTTTAACCATGTACAGTGCAACCCTTCTAGGTTCACTGTGTTAATTCTAGGAGTTAAAAAAAAATAGGTTTTGGGTGGCGCCTGTGGCTCAAAGGCGTAGGGCGCCAGCCTCATATGCTGGAGGTGGCGGGTTCAAACCCAGCCCTGGCCAAAAACTGCAAAAAAACAAACAAAAAATCTCCCCAAAAATAGGTTTCTTGAAATTTTCTACATAGATAATCTTGCTATTGGTGAATGGATACTTTTATCTCTTTTTCTTTCCAATATGTAGGCCTTATATTTCTTTTTCTTGCTTTATTGAATTAGCTAGGACTTCTAGGATAAAATTGAGAAGAAGTGGTGAGAATTGACATCCTCATTTTTTTCTTGCCTTAGGGAGAAAACATCTAGTCTTTCATTATTAAGTATGATATTAGCTAGAAATTATTTTGTTGAAATATTATTTAAAAATGAGAAATGGGTGATACATTTTCCTATATATTTTTATCCATATTTATTTATATGACCATATGGTTTTTCTTATTTTGAAAACCAGCTGTTTGGGGGAAATGATGTTTGCACTCAAAATTTCTAGACTTTTAAGTCAACAAGTTATTTTTTCTTATTAAATACATAGCTGTGTACATTAATGCAATCATGGGGCACAATGTGCTGGTTTTATGTACAATTTGAAATATTTTCATCGAACCGGTTAATGTAGCTTTCATGGCATTTTCTTGTTCAGACATTTATATTCTACATTTAGTAAGTTTCACCTGTACCCTTCTAAGATGCACCATAGGTGTGGACCCACCAATTACTCTCCCTCCACCCATCTTTCCCTATTCCCTCCCCTCCCTTGCCCCTTCCCCATACTCTTGTGTTGTAGTTGGGTTATAGCTTTCTTATGAAAGCTATAAACTAGTTTCATAGTAGGGCTGAGTACATTGGATACTTTTTTCTTCCATTCTTGAGATACTTTGCTAAGAAGAATATGTTCCAGCTCTATCCATGTAAACATGAAAGAGGTAAAGTCTCCGTCTTTCTTTAAGGCTGCATAATATTCCATGGTGTACATATACCATAATTTATTAATCCATTTGTGGGTTGATGGGCACTTGGGCTTCTTCCATGACTTAGCAATTATGAATTGGGCTGCAATAAACATTGTGATAAAGATATCTTTGTTGTAATGTGATTTTTGATCTTCTGGATATATACCTAGTAAAGGAATTATAGGATCGAATGGCAATTCTACTTTTAGATCTCTAAGTATTCTCCAAATATCTTTCCAAAAGGAATGTATTGGTTTGCATTTCCACCAGCAATGTAGAAGTGTTCCCTTTTCTCCATATCCACACCAACATCTGGTTATGGGATTTTGTGATGTGGGCTGATCTTACTGGAGTTAGATGATATTTCAAAGTAGTTTTGATTTGCATTTCTCTGATGATTATGGATGGTGAGCGTTTTTTCATGTGTCTGTCAGCCATGTGCCTGTCTTTTTCAGGGAAGCTTCTCTTCAGGTCCCTTGCCCACCCTGAGATGGGATCACTTGTTCTTTTCTTGCTAATATGTTTGAGTTCTCTGTGTATTCTGGTTATTAAACCTTTGTTAGAGACATAACCTACAAATATTTTCTCCCATTCTGAGGGCTGTCTACTTGCTTTATTAACTGTGTTCTTGGCTGTGCAGAAGCTTTTTAGTTTGATCAGGTCCCAGTAGTGTATTTTTGATGCTGCTTCAATTGCCTGGGGGGTCCTCGTAAAATATTCACCCAGGCTGATTCCTTCAAGAGTTTCTCCTGCATTTTCTTCTAGTATTTTTATAGTTTCATGTCTTTAGTCCATATTAGTTTAAGATTTAACTTTAAATCTTTAATCCAGTGAGAGTCTATCTTAGTTAAAGGTGAAAGATGTGGGTCCAGTTTCAGTCTTCTATAGGTCGCCAGCCAGTTCATCCAGCACCATTTGTTAAATAGGGAGTCTTTTCCCCACTGAATGTTTTTAAATGGCTTGTCAAAGATCAGATAACAATATGTAACTTGGTTCATCTCTTGGTTCTCTTTTCTGTTGCATACATCTACCTCTGCGTTTCTGTGCCAAACCCATGCTGTTTTGATCACTATAGATTTATAGTATAGTCTGAGGTCTGGTAGTGTAACGCCTCCTGCTTTGTTTTTATTTCTGAGTATAAGATGAGATTTCAGTTATTAATATTTATTCACCCAGCCAAAACGCACCTCAATTTATAAGAGAAACTCTAACAGACGTGAACAACTTGATTTTCTCCAGTTCCATAGTAGTCGGAGATTTTAATACCCCTTTAACAGTGTTGGATAGATCCTCCAATAAGAAGCTAAGCAAAGAAATCTTAGATTTAAACTTAACCATTCAACATTTGGATTTAACAGACAACCACAGAACATTTCATCCTAACAAAACTGAATACATATTCTTCTCATTAGCCCACGGAACATACTCCAAAATAGATCACATCTTAGGTCACAAATCTAACCTCAGCAAATTTAAAAGAATAGAAATTATTCCTTGCATCTTCTCAGACCATCAGGGAATAAAAGTGGAACTCAGTCACAAAAGGAATCTGCATACTCATACAAAAACATGGAAGCTAAATATCCTTATGCTGAATGATAGCTGAGTCATAGACGAGATTAAGAAAGAAATTACCAAATTATTGGAACAAAACGACCATGAAGACATGTATTACCAGAACCTCTGGGATACTGCAAAGGCAGTCCTAAGAGGGAAATTTATAGCACTGCAAGCCTTCCTCAAGAGAACGGAAAGAGAGGAAGTTAACAACTTAATGGGACATCTCAAGCAGTTGGAACAGGAAGAACATTCCAATCCCAAAACCAGCAGAAGAAAAGAAATAACCAAAATTAGAGCAGAATTAAATGAAATTGAAAACAAAAGAATTATACAACAGATCAACAAATCAAAAAGTTGGTTTTTTGAAAAGATCAATAAAATAAATAAACCTTTGGCTAACATAACCAGAAAAAAAAGAGCAAAATTTCTAGTTTCATCAATCAGAAATGGTAGAGATGAAATAACAACAGACTCCTCAGAAATTCAAAAAATCCTTAATGAATATTATAAGAAACTTTATTCTCAGAAATATGAAAATCTGAAGGAAATTGACCAATACTTGGAAGCATGCCACCTTCCAAGACTCAGCCAGAATGAAGTGGAAATGTTGAACAGGCCTATGTCAAGTTCTGAAATAGCATCAACTATACAAAATCTCCCTAAAAAGAAGAGCCCGGGACCAGATGGCTTCACATGAGAATTCTGCCAAACCTTTAAGGAGGAACTAGTACCTATATTACTCAACCTTCTCCAAAATATAGAAAAGAAGGAATACTACCCAATACATTCTAAGAAGCAAACATCACCTTGATCCCCAAACCAGGAAAAGACCCAACAAGAAAATTATAGACCAATATCACTAATGTATATTGATGCAGAAATATTCAACAAGATCCTAGCAAACAGAATCCAACAACACATCAAACAAATTATACCCCATGACCAAGTGGGTTTTTATCCCAAGGTCTCAAGGCTGGTTCAATATACGTAAATCAATAAATATAATTCAGCACATAAATAAATTAAAAAACAAAGACTGTATGATTCTCTCAATTGATGCAGAAAGAGCTTTTGATAATATCGTATGGTATCATATAAGTCTTGTCCCACATGTGGGTCCAGATCAAAGCTGTGAGAAAATAAGTTATGAGAGGAGCCTTGCCATCCTTGAGGAGCTCTTTGGCTAATTGCTGGAAGCCAATAATGACAGGGGAACTGCTGTCATCAAATTAGGCTCCTAGAATTCACTGGGAATGATAGAAATCCAGGTGGCAGAGGCAGGTAGTAGTACTTAACACCTAAAGACAGCTGAGTGAAATTACCGAAATGATCAGCAAAGCCAATGCAGTAATCTGAATAGTTTGAGCTGCAAAGATCTTTTGTATTGGCTAGAACTGCCATGGATGGGCAAACTATTAAATTCTTGATTTGTTTTAACAAAAGAGTACTCAGTCTGGTGAACAGATGTGTGACTTAGATGACCTTAGTCAAGAGTTATAGCCTCTCAGCCAGTCCCCAGACTTAAGTCAATTCACAGAACCCAAGATCTTTGAATGTAGGAAAAGCCAAGTCCTCTTAACTGTGAATCTTTCTAGCTTTTATCCAAAGGACTTGGGGAGGGAGAGATAATTACAGTCTCATGAATTCTAGGAGATCCAAAACACCACTGTTTTTCATTCATTAATGGAGTTTTGGCTCAGGTATGTCTCACAGTGGGCCCTGAACCCACACTATGTTTATTGCAATATTCCTAGAATGCATAATTGGAAATAGACATACTTAGCAACCAACTTCCTAAGCAACCACCTTGACCAAAGGGGCCTACCATCTTTGTGAGTTTTCTAGGGTTTGGAGCATGTTGAGATACCCTTTCCAAGATAAAAGGCAACTTGATTGAGCCCTCTCCCTTCACAAAGAGAGGCACATTTGGATTTTAAAACCAACATATACCTGATTTCATCTGAAATGGGGACTGTTCCCCCCTTTCCACTAGCTGTACTCTGGCCTTATTGCCCTAATCAGAAACTCCAAAGCATACCTTTTACATTTAGTGTTTGGAATCTTTCTGTCTGCTTTATTTTACTATTTTATTTCTAGTGTGTCCTTCACCGTCAGCTTTTCCCAGGTTCCTTTCATTTTTTCTTCACTTAGACCTTTTAACTCCTCCGATTGGTGATTTCTTTTAGCTACCCTTCTTCTCTAAATGAATTTTAAAATTAAAAAGTTTTCCTCAGATGTTTATAGTAGAAGATGTAAAAGGAAATTAAAAGTTATTGCATTCTATTAAATTTATTACGAAACTTATAGAATAGTAATATTTTTTGATAGTACTTTCTTACGTAACAATACAGTGTGTGTTATTATCCATGTCATGAAATGCTATTCTACATATTTCATTGACATATTGTAATTTAGTCATTTCTATTGTTGGACATGGCTTTGCTTCTAATATAATATTGTGTATACCTATTTGTAATTAAATATTTGAACCTTGCTTTTTTAAATTTCAGAAATAGAATTGTAAGTCAAGTGGGATATTGATCATTAATGTGGGAGGGTTGTACAAATATAAAAGATCCCTGGTAACAAGGTTCCTCTCTGTCTCCCAGGCTGGAGTACAGTGGTATGAACCTCCCACCCCAGCCTCCCAAATAGCTAGGACTATAGGTGTGTGTTACCATGGCTGGCTAAATTTTTTATTTTTTATAGCTATGGGGGTCTTGCCATGTTGCTAAGGAAGGTCTCCCATCCCTGGACTCATGTGATGCTCCCACCTCATCCTCCCAAAGTGCTATTATTAAATTTGAAAAAAATCTTTGAAATTGAACTAATTTATATTCTTACCAGTAGTGTATGAAAGTTTCTGTTTATTAGCATTTCATCAATACTGGCTGTTACTATTTTTTAAAAAATCCTTGATGCTATTTGTTATCTCTCATTTTTATGAAATATTAATCTCCTTTCCATCCTTTATTAGAAGGTTATAATATACTTGTCAAGATGGCAATTTATAACATAATAATATTCAGACAATCGTCTCAGCACCCGTAGCTCAGTGAATAGGGCGCCTGCCACATACACCGAGGCTGGTGGGTTCGAGCCTGGCCTGGGCCTGCTGAACAACTATGGCAGACGCAACCAGGAGAAAAAAAAAATAGCCGGGCGTTGTGGCGGGTGCCTGTAGTCCCAGCTGCTTGGGAGGCTGAGGCAAGAGAATCGCTTGAGGCCAAGAGTTCAAGGTTGCTGTTAGCTGTGACGTCACTGCACCCTACTGAGAGCAACGTAGTGAGACTCTGTCTCAAAAAAGAAAAATTCAGTCAATCAGTCATCATTTTCTTTCTTTTTTTTTTTTTTTCTTGAGACAGAGTCTTACTCCGTTACCCTGGGTAGAGTGCTGTAGCATCATAGCTCACAGCAACCTCAAACTCTTGGGCTTGAGCAGTCTATTTGCCTCAGCCTCTTGAGTAGCTGGTACTACATACAGTACTGGGCATTCATTCACACAGTTGTGCTAGGTAAAGTGGTGAGAATAGAACTAGGTCTCAGCTTCCTTGGAATTTAATAGTGTAAATAATTAGTGTTCTTTATCACAGCAGTGCAGGATTTATGCTGCTTTGGCCTTTTCTTCCTTAAAACTAAGCATGATGAGGGGTGTACTTGGGGCCTGTTTTGAACCTTGTTAGCTTGGTAGTCATGGTACAGCTCCAAAGACACTTGCAGTGAAAGTGGAAATGAGGCTGGGCACGGTGGCTCATGCCTGTAATCCTAGTATTTTGGGAGGCAGAGGTGGGTGAATTGCTTGAGCTCAGGAGTTCCAGACCAGCCTGAGTAAGAGTGAGACCCTGTCTCTACCAAAAACAGAAAGACTAAGCCAGGTGTTGTGGTGGGTGCCTATAGTTCCAGCTACTCGGGAGGCTGAGGCAGGAGGATCATTGAAACCCAGGAGTTTGAGGTTGCTCTGAGCTATGATGATGTCATGGCACTCTACCCAGGGTGAAAGAGTGAGACTCTGCCTTAAAAAAAAGTGGAAATGAGCTGTTTATTATTAGATATGGAATATCCAGATACTGAGTTCACAGAGCTGTCTGTGAACCTTTAGGATTCTTATGTCTTTTCCTCAAGTATTTTTATTGTGACAGTCCACTGCTCTGTTAAGTATTTTGGTTACTGTTCTCCCAGGGAAAATTGTGTTTTACATATAATATTTGAGGACTTATGTGATATTTTTATCCTTCGAAGTATAGTCAGCCTAATCATGAGCTTATGCTAAGCACATTTTTTTGGGGGGGTTGTCCAACTTTTTTTCTTTCTTTTCTTTTTTTTTTGTTGAGACTCAGTAAAGTGCTGTGGCATTACAGCTCACCCCAACTTCTGCCTCTTGGGCTTAAATGATTCTCTTGCCTCAGCCTCCTGAGTAGCTGGGATTATGGGTGCCTGCCACAACACCCAGCTACAGGTTGTCCAACTTTAAGATAATTTCGATGAGTTTTCAGGCTCCCAGGAAGCAGTTTGTAATTTAGATTATTACTCCTGTTGAATTGTAGCATTCTCAGTGACTGGTATATTGTTGTTGTTCCATGCATTGTGTCATTACCTGTTTCTTTTAGCTTCTTATGCAGTGATTTAGTTCACATACTAATGACTATGAAAAACATGAACTGTCTGTTATACAGGGTTAACTGTAATACAGATGAGTCAGTCAGGTCATAGAAAGTTTTCCAAATAGATGAATGCTAATTAACAGCAAATTAATGTTTATAGGAAAAGTGATTTATAACTCTATTACCTTTCCACAGTTTAATGATAGTTAATTTCTCTATGAAATCTGCCTAGACTGGATGTTTGTTCAGTTTTTCAATTAATGTTGCCAGTAAAAACCAGACTTCCATGAAAAACAATGAATTTGTCTTACGTATACTTTCTAATGGTATTTAGTTTACATTATTGAGTTCCTATTAATAGAATAGAATTTCTATTGCATAGAAGAATAAACACAGGTTGATTTAGAATTGTTTATTTGAACTTGATTGCTTCAACTTAGTGTATACGAAATTTTGGCTTTCTGTTGAGATAATTTACATACAATAAATTAATCATTTTAAAATATACGCAGTCCCCAAGTTACAGAAACTCAATTTATAGCATTCTGTACTTGCAAACAGGCTCCCAAGGATTTCTATAAGGATAACTTATAATTAAATAATTAAATAATTAAATTAAAAATTTGGGAACTAGTTTCTTCTGCACGTGTAAATAAGCCCTGATGGCATAAGCAGTTGGTTGTTGCCGCATCTTACACCTAGGACTGGTCTTACGGCTGAGAGGATTGCTTATGCGCAGCATCACTTCTGTCTTAACTTTTTAATTCAATTTTGTGAGTCTGTGTTTACTCTTATGACCATGCATCCAAAGCAAAAGTGTACTACAAGTCCAGGTGAGCCTGCAGCAAAGAGAAAGATGATAACAAGTGGAAGCAAAAGTAGAAATAATTAAGCGTACAAAGAAGCCCCATCATTTTCTGGGAAAGCATTAGGCTTCAGTTGCTCAATTGTTGGGACAATTATAAAATGAGAATAATAGAACATGTGAAAGGCATTGAGACAGTAAAAAGCATCAATTATTGCTAAATAGCATAGTGGATTAATTATTGAAATGGAAAGGTTATTATTGATTTGGTTAGAAGATCAAAATAAGTGTTAACATTCCTATTAGCCTAGCATTGATACAACATTAGGTGAATGTTAACCTTTAATATTCTTTTTTGAGATTTTTCCTATCTCTTGTTTAAACATTTCGTATGGGTATATTTTTATGTTCTGTTTGTATGAATTACAAGAAAGAGCACAAGATAGTTTCTGTAACTTATTACAGTGCAAGGGTATTACTGTGGTGTTGTTATTACATATGAACCATTATAGTATTCTTATTGTTAACGTATATGTCATCAGTGATCTGAATTACATACAAATCCAACTATATTCAGTTCAATCATTTTTCATATATATTCACAAGACTGTGCAGTCACCACCACGATCAAATCCCAGAACGTTTACCTCACCCCACAAAAAAATAACCTGTAATTCTTTATCCATAAGTAGCCACTCCTCTCAGCCCCTGGGAACCACTAATCTACTTTCTGTCTTTAAGGATTTGCCTATTCTGGGCATTGATATAAATTCATGATATGTGGCCTTTTGTGTCTGACTTCTTTCACTTAGGATAATGTTTCCATTGTCTATCTTATGTTGTAGGATGTATCAACATTTCATTCCTTGGGTTTGGGTTGAATAATATTCCATTGTATGACTATATATTTTGTTTATCCATTCATCAACTGACAGATGTTTGTTTGTTTTTTGACTATGTTACGAACATTCGTATATAAATTCTGTTTTTTTTTTGCTTTTTTTTTGTTTTGTTTTTTGAGACAAAGCTTCAAGCTGTCACCCTGGATAGAGTGCCGTGGCATCCACAGCTCACAGCAGTTGAGCTCAATTCCTGGGCTCAAGCGAGTCTCCTGCCTCCACCTCCCAAGTAGCTGGGACTACAGGCACCCACCACAACGCCCGGCCATTTTTTGGTTGCAGCCGTCATTGTTGTTTGGCGGGCCCGGGCTGGATTCGAACCCGCCAGCTTAGGTGTACGTGGCTGGTGCCTTAGCCCGCTGAGCCACAGGCGCCGAGCCTCGTATATAAATTCTTAATGTGGACATGCATCTCTTGGGTATATCCCTAGGAGTGGAATGCCTGAGTCAAGTTGTCTAGTAACTCTGTGACTGATGTTTTGCCAAAATGGCCATAGCAATTACTTTTACTTTCCCACCCACAATGCATGAGGTTTCCAATTTCCTCACATCCTTGCCTCAGTGTCTGGTTTTTTTTTTAAATCATAGCTATTCTAGTCAATACGAAGTAGTATCTCATTGTGGCTTCCCTAATGACATCAGCATCTTTTCATATTCTTATTGGCCATTTGCCCATCTGTTTTGTAGAAATAAGTCCAATTTATCTATTTTTTTCTTTGGTTGCTTGTTTTTGGTTGTATTATCTAAGAAACCATTACTTAATCCCACGTTGCAAAGATTTATACCTACGTTTTCTCTAAAAGGTTTATAGTTTAGCTCTTATGTTTACATCTTTAAGACATTTTGAGTTCATTTTTGTATATGGTACAAGTCAAGTGCCCATATTCATTTGTTTATATTTAGGTATCTAGTTGTCCTGGCATCATTTTTTGAAAACATTTTTTCCCCATTGAATGATCTCAATAGCTTTGTCAAAACTCAATTGAGAGTATATGTGTTTATTTCAGGTCTCTCAATTCTGTTCTTTTGATCTTATACCACATTCATTACTGTGCCTTTGTATTAAGTTTTGAAAATGGGGAAGTGTGAGTCTTTCAACTTAGTTCTGTGTTTTCAAGGTTGTTTTGTCTATTAGGAGCCCTTTACATTTTCATGAATATTTTAGGATCAGCTTATTAATTTTAGCCAAAAAGGCAGCTGATATTTTGCTAGGAATCACATTGAATACAGTATACAGACATATTTGAGTAGTGTTACCATCTCAACAATATTAAATATTCCACTTAATGAGCATTTATTTTTTTCATTGTTACTCTTCAATTTGTTTCAACAATGTTTTGTAGTTTTCAGTGAACAAGTCTTGCAATTCTTTTGTTAAATTAATTTCTATGTATTTTATTCTTTTTGATGCTGTTGTAAGTGGCATTGGTTTCTTAATTTCATTTTGGATTGTGTATTGCTAATGTATTTCGTTTTTGGATGCCTTGTTATTTCATTTTTTTTGCCTAATTGTCCTAGCTAGAACTTCCAATACAAGTTGAATGGAAATGGTGGAAGCAGACATCTTTTATTTCTGAATAGAGGGAGAAAGATTTCAGTCTTTTTCCATTAATATGATGTTAGCTTATAGATACTCTCTATAAAGTTGAGTAGGTTTCTCCTTTATGTTCTTTTTATCATGAAACGGTATTGGGTTTTTTCAAGTGCTTTTTCTGTTTCTATCAAGAAGCATACAATAAAAGCATATCACATTGATTGGTTTTCATGTGTTGAACCAACCTTACATTTTTGTAGTAACTCCTACTTGGTCATTGGTATATAACTTTTTTTTTTTCTTAAGACAGTCTTATTCTGTTGCTCTGAGTAGAGTGCCAGGGTGTCATAGCTCACAGCAACCTCAGACTCTTGGGCTCAAGTATGCCTCAGCCTCCCACATAGCTGGGACTTACAGGTGTGTGCCACCATGCTCAGCTAATTTTTAGTAGAGACAGGATCTCACTCTTCCTCAGGCTGTTCTCAAACTCCTGATGTCAACCAATGCACCCACCTCAGCCTTCCAAAGTGCTAGGATTATAGGTGTGAGTGAGTAATCACATAACCATCCCAGCAGTATGTGACTTTCTATATACTACTAGATTCTATTTGGTAGTATATCATTGAGGGTTTTTGCATCTGTCTTCATTATCGGTCTGTAGGGGTGTGTGTGTGTGTGTGTGTTAGTGTGTGTGATGTCTTTATCTGGTTTTGGTATCACAGTAATATTGTTCTGATAGAGGGATTAAGTATTCCCTCCTTTCCTATTTTTTGAAAGAGTTTGTGAAGAGTTTGTCTATTACTTCTTTAAATGTTCAGTAGAATTTATTAGTGAAACCATCTGGTACTGGGCTTTACTTTGTAAAAACTTTATTGATTGTAATTCAGTCTCTTACATGTGGTCCTCCAAATCCCTCCATATCCAAACTTGGATTCAGTCAAAAGTCTGCACACAAGAATCCAGAAGGCCAGAAGGAAACCAGTATTATCAGATTTTTCATTATTTTAGAAAGATCATTCTCACTTCCATGTAAGCAGTATTAACACTGGAAATAGGGAAATTTCTTAGAAGATTGTTGAAATAATCTAGGCAGAATATAACAGAAGTAAAAATGTAGAAAGAAGCAGATAATTTGGAAACTCTTAAGGAGGTAGAATTGATAAGTGGCAGATGGACTCTAGAGGAAAGAAGGATTGAGGATGACATCCAGACTCGAGCATTGGAGGTAAATGATACTACATTCCTTGAAATAAGAAAGAGGAAGGGAAGGAATAATGGTTTAAAACATTTTGGATTTGGGATACCTGTATTCAATTAGAGACTTCACTGGGAGATTGAACAATGAGGTCTGGAATCTGAGAGCGTGTTCTGTTGACATAAAGATGGGGGGTGATCGTTAGCATGTGACAACCAGTATATTATGTATAAAGTTGTCATAATTACAAAACTAGAATTAGAGTTCAAAGGTGGTGATTCCATATAATATAGGTGTATTTCCTTCTGTAAAAGACTGTTGAAATATACATAGGAGTGACAAAATAGGGCAGAAGTTAACATGCAGGTCATTTGTATTCAGAAATAACTGGAAAGAAATGAGGCAAAGGTGATAAAGCGGGAAAGCTGTTGCTTCAGAAGTTCTACCTGTTGACCAGCAGAGGGCAGTCAGCCTCGACGCTCAGTATTTCTCTGCCCTGTGCCTAGAAGCTCAGGTCTTTCAAATATAGATTTTCAGTGTTCTTGCTAAACTGAGTTAGGCATCCAAGAAACTTTTATTTATTCTTGTATCTGAAACTTAGAAGATGTTCAGTTTTTGTTCTGAAGCCAGAACTTCATTTTGCCCCTTATTCTCCACATCTAGTTCTTGTTTTCTCTTAAAGCTTAAAAGACTTGAGTCATTCCTTAAGAGCTGCAGTGATGACTGCATTTGAGACTTAGTGTAAGTCAGGTAGAGAGTCTGAGAAATATAGCAAATCTGCTTCTTACTTCCTCTTCCTATTAAAAATGTCTCTTTTTGTGCTTATTTAAGAGTCAAGGACATATTTGTGTTCTTACAATTCAGGGAATAGACTAAAAGATTGATTTTTAGGTTTTTTTTTTTTGTTGTTGTTGTTGTTGCCCAGGGCCAGGTTTGAACCCACCACCTCCGGTATATGGGGCCAGCGCCCTACTCCTTTGAGCCACAGGCACCGCCCTGATTTTTAGTTTTTAGAGACAATATTAATAAGCTTAGTTGGTTCTATAAAGCAGCTAGCTCTTCCACTATTTGATTTGAGGAGTGTAAGAAAAAACCTGCTGTCCCTGGATATATGTTGCATCCACCCGCCACTATGTTTGAAATGCCCATTAGTCTACTTTTTAACCTTAGCCATTCAAGGCTCCACTTAAAATTCAGAAATTTCACTGGAAGGGACAAGACAAATGTGGCAACTAAATTATCTCTCTTAAGTTGGCTAATCAATGATTTAACAAGGACTTTTAGGACATAGGCAGGAATTTTAACAAGTTATAACTAGGAGGATGAGAAAAAAAGTCCTGAGCTAGGATTACTGTTTCCTGTTTGTAAACCTTCAATGCCTCCCAACTGACTAATGAATTCATTATGATAATAGAGCCAGCATTTATAGAGGGTATTCTATATGCCAGGCATTGTTTTCACTTAATCTTCAAAGCAACCTTCTGAGATAATTGTTATAGCCATCTCTAGTTTTCAGATTAGGGAATTGAGGCCCAGAGAAGCTAAGTAATTTGTCTGAGATTGCTTGTGGAAGAGACAGCCATTGTTTACCACCGTGCAGTTCTCCTGTGTTACGCTGCCTAGCACAGTTCCTTGCCCACAGTCGGTGTCCAATAACCCAATTTAAGGAAATGTGGAGAAAGAAGTAGAAAAGCTTTTTAAGGTTATATTTCACCACTCCTGCTCTATTACATTGAAGGAGTTCACATTTGGATTACTGTTATTTCTAGTTACTTTGTGTCATTCTTAAAATGAATGTGTTAATTTCTCATAAATTGGTAACTCATGATACTTAATTTTTTTCATGTTACAGCAGAAGATTTCCTCAAGTCTCATTATAAAAATAAGAAACTTTGTTTAGTTATATAATTTTTAACAAATTAATGAAGGCTAATTTAATTGACCTAGCACTTTTAGAGTATGTTAACATGTAAGTTTGATTCGGCTTCCTAAGGACCTCTGCCCTGCACTTGGTAAGTGACGTGTTTCTTTCATCTGTCGTATACCCTAATTTCATCCAGGTAAAGAATCTAGATTAAGGAACATAAATCTTTATGCAGAAAGTCAAGCGGAAAATGCTGTGTTATAGGATCTTATTGTCACAAGAGCCTTTTTCTTTCTTCTTACAAACTTTGGACCTTAACTACTTTAGTGTTGTTTGGCATTGACAGATATGCAACCAGAGTTGGTTCTAGTCAACTTTAGGGGAAAGAACTTGGTGAAATAGAGGAAAACTAAACCCGACAGTGAGAATGCAGATTTGGTTTTTCTGACTATAAGTTATCAGTGTACTCTCCATCCCACTTGGTATGGATAATTGAGAGGTAACTGATTTTCTGGCCAGGTCATTGTGAGATGACAAATTAGCATTGTGGTCTTTGCCAAATCATTAGCACAAAAAGCAAAAAAAGCCTTTATATTTCATATATAGGTTCAAAAAAGATCGACTTTCTAAATCAGTCACTATTTGGGAGAAGAGAATGGTATCACCTTCGTGAAGTTGCGAATTATGAAACACATTTCTGTTGGGTTACTGACTGTCCCTTGGGGTTTGTTTCATTTATAACATTGCCTTAGGCCTTCTGCTTCATCCTGGTGGAATGACCTCCTTTTCAACCCTGTGCTGGCAGCTGTAATACGCTCTTTCCTTTGGATCCTTCATGCTTGTCACATGACAAACATGAACTGTGACCCCTTTGTTCCTCACCCAGATGATTAGGTCTCTTTATTTTATTTTTTCTTTTTAGCAATTTAGCCTTATTTTCTCCCTCCAGCCCCTTGCTTCCATTTTAATTTTCTACTGAGACAGGTTTTTCATAGCAGTCTAATTTTTTTATTGAAGTATAACATCAAAATGGAAAGTACACAAGATGATAAGCTCCCTGAATTTTCACGGCATGAGCACTCTTATGTAGACAGTACTTGGTTCGAGAAGAGGATATCTCCAGAACTCCAGAAAACCTTGATCCCCTTCTGATCACCTCTCATCTCTCCCAAGGGAACTCATTGTTCTGACTTTAACTTTGCCTGTTTTGAGACTAGGTAGAGGTGGAATTATATAGTATGTATTTCTTTTTCATTTAGCATTTTTGTGATATTCTCCCATGTCATGTTACACAGTTGTTACTGCTATGTAAAATTTCATGATGTGAATAACCCACTATTCTACTTTTAATGGGCATTGGGATTGTTTCTACATATACACCTTTGAAATCATCACCACCTTTGAAAACATCATCTAGTTTAGGGACATGGTGAGTAATAGTGATAAACATTCTGGATCTTTACATAGCTGTGGACTTGCCAAGACATAGTATTCACCTACCTAGTCATTTAGTTTAAAAGTTCTTATAAAACACTAAACTACTGATTATAGGCAAACTCTTGAGAAGATACATATATTGATTTAGCTTTAGCTTAATACGTCTAATTTGTGAGTAAAGAAATTCCCTTTACTTAAATGTACTATAGTTTTAAAGAGATAGTTCCTATAAATAACAAAATTGCCGCTCATGCCAATTATACATTTTACTTTCTTCTTCTGATCTCTGCCTCTTTGTATAGAGAGGAACAGTGTGGCTAGAGTTAAAATGCTATGTAAAGGAGCAGTGGGAAGTAAGGCTGGAGGGAAGCCAGGGTGATGAGTTTACGTAGATATACACCTTATATGGTGGATAATATAGCACAGTGATTAAGGGCACACATTTTAGATCAAATTAGAAATTTAGTCTCTGCTCAGTTTTGCTACATGACTTTGAACAGATTGCTTAACCCATCTATGCTCAGTTTCCTCATTTGATAAATGAGGACAGTTCTCATATAACTGGCTGCAATGATGTATAAAAGAAATGATTGAGAAGTGTTTGTTTGTTTATTTTTTTACAGTTTTTGGCCAGGGCTGGGTTTAAACCTGCCACCTCTGGTATATGGGGCCAGTGCCTTACTAAGAAATGTTTAACAGGGCCTGGCATGGTGGTAATCCCAGCCCTCTGTGAGGCTGAGGCAGGTTGATTGCCTGAGCTTAAGTGTTCAAGACCAGTCTGAGCCAGAGCAAGATCTCATCTCTAAAAATATCGAGGCGTTTTGGCAGGTGCCTGTAGTCCTAGCTACTTGGGAGGCTTCGGCAAGAGAATCACTTGAGCCCAGGAGTTTGAGGTTGCTATGAGCTATGACACCACGGCACTCTACCAAGGGTGACAAAATGAGACTCTCAAAAAAGAAAAAAGTGTTTAACATAGTTTTTAACATTTTACAAGTTCTCAAGTAGCTTCTCTGGACAACAAGAAACCACTGAAAATTTTGGAACCATGGTGTGTTTGGATCTTAACCACGCAAGGCTTTTATGGTTTTTATTATGGACATACAGAAGACTGCACACATTTAAAGTGTACAGTTTGATAGATTTTTATATATACATACACCTTTGAAATCATCACCACAATTGAAATAATAAACATGTCTCTCACTCCCAAAAGTTTTGTACAAGACTTAAAGAAGAAAGTCTCACCTGCAATATGCAGGAAAGAATGGAGAAATCAGTTCAGAGGCTATTGCCTGGTCCACGTAGTAGGGAGAAAAAGAATGAGGTCACAAGAGGAGTATGGTGGCCACTCGAGACTGGGCTGCTGGAGAACAGGGCTGAGTCTTCATCATTATATCCCTGCCCCACCCCCACCCCACTCCCCGTGTCCAAACCTTGACCTGAGGACAGTAAGCTCTGACGTGCTACAATTGGCAGGCTTTCCTTTTATGAAAGATTTGTTATTCTAATCTGTTTCTCCTTTTATTCGGTTTAGGGATTAAAAGACAACCTTCTTGCTTCTGGAACATCTAGCCTGACTACCACCAAACAAGTGCTTCGTCCCAGAATCACAAGAATCTGCCTCAGAGACTTGATATTCTGTATGGAACAGGAAAGGGAGATGAAGTATTCTCGAGCTCTATACCTTGCCCTTCTAAAGTGACTGCTCCACTGTCCATCCAGATCCTTGCTGTGTACTGCCAAAGAAGACAATAGGGAGCATTGTTGCACTGTCTTGACATTTCAATTTCTGGAAAATTATCACCAATATTGAAGACCATTGTTTACAGTCATAAAATTTTATTAAGTCTTACCTATCCATCCCACAGGGTTCTTACAGACTAGAATTCATCTTTGTTTTCTGAAAATTGGTTATGAAATACAGTTTGCATAGAAGTAGGCATCTACCTACCTGTTCATTTAATTATAGCAAGTTTAAGACCCTGTTGTTACCACCTGCTTCATTTGCCAAATTGTAACAGGTGAAGTGTCTTTCCCTAATACAGCCTGCTTTGAGATGCAGGAGGAAGGAAGAGTCGCTGCAAAATATAAGAAAATAGATTTCATCTTATACTGCCACTTTCAAAGTGTTAGGTTCTCTGGGCTGGAATCAGAAGTTGCTTAGCTATCAATGACAGTCACCTTCTGTAGTTGAAGTGACAGGCCACAGAGTAGGGCCTGTGGTGACTAGTCAGCTGAATGCCAATGTTGAGAAAAATGGGAATAGATTGTACCTGGGGTTGCTAATTCTCTGTCTTACATCACCAAGTGATGGAACATATATGTCAGGGAAACCTTACGGTTGAAGCTGCTGATATACCTCATTGGGAAAATGGAAAAGGTAGAAAGGATCAGAAGGAATGATGAGGTGTCACATTCAAACTGATGAGGAGAAATTAAAATGGAGGCATAAAACAGGAAATGTGCTTCTTGTGGTCAGCAGAGCAGAGGTGGGATCAGAACTCCAGAATGACTGGTACACATTTCGTTGATGGGGGAAAAAAATCACAGCCCA
>CAUYRH010069666.1:0-13694 GCA_963574655.1 Perodicticus potto | reverse complement strand
TTCTTTCTTTCTTTCTTTCTTTCTTTCTTTCTTTCTTTCTTTCCTTCCTTCCTTCCTTCCTTCCTTCCTTCCTTCCTTCCTTCCTTCCTTCCTTCCTTCCTTTCCTTCCTTCCTTCATCTCTCTCTCTCTCTTTCCCTCTCTTCCTTCCTTCCTTCCTTCCTTCGTCTCTCTCTCTCTTTCTCTCCCTCCCTCTCTCCCTTCCTCCCTTCCTTCCTTCCTTTTTTTGGATATGAACAATGTCTTATTCTTCTTTGTGGCTTCCCAGACATAGTTTAATTCTCATTGTTTAGAAGATTGAATTGAACTGAACAAGGAAAATAGTTGTTGCTATGACTATCTGTCCTTGGATATAACTATTTTAACTGCAAATCTTATTCTCTGTGCTTTTACATTACCTGCAAATTCATATAAATTAGAGCTGCTTGTTGCAAGGTATAAAATATTTTAAAACATGACAAAATCATCAACACTCCCTTCAGAGATTAACTACTATTAATAAGTTGGGGTATTAACGTTCAGATTTTGTCTGTGTCTCTAGTTTTCTCTGACTCTCTGAATTTGGCCCCCTGGGCTCTCTGCTGTCTTCTTTGGCTAGATGTCAATATTGTCTTTTCTCTACACATGTTCTCTCCTCATTATGAGTTTTTTTAATGGTTCTTCAATATCCTCTTGGAAAATACATTTTAATGTGATATCTTATCCTCTCCTACTTTGAGTTCCATTTTGCTTGATATTTATGTTGTTTCAAGTTGCAAATAATGCTGCAATGAAAATCTTTGAATATAAATCTCTTTGAATATAAAGCTGTAGTGTTACAGGGCCAGTTATTATAAATATGCCTAATTTTTGGTCCCTTGATAATGATTGCCTGTTAACTTTTTTGAACCTTTGGATTCCAGAATGAATAGTTCACGCCTTTGATCTAGATGTACCATGGCAGCTTCTTGTTTTTATGTTGCTCATGTGACTCTTGGTGACATTGAACTTGTAATTTGCTTGGCCTAAGCAATATGTCTATAAGCACATAAACAAATGCATATATGCTTATCATTTACATGGACCACAAATGTTCTTGAAAAGTATTTTACAAGGTCCTATTTTACAAACACTTTTAATAACAATTGCTTTAAAGTTTTCATAATAGCAAAACATGTAAAAGTCTTTGACGGTCTTTCAGTTTGCTAACAGTTCAGTTGCTAACATTGGTGTTTCAGCAACTGCAGTTTGCAGGTGGTCAGAGGTCTGGACATGCCCTGGCAGGTGTCAGTGCTGTTTCAGGTCTAACAGGTCTCTGAGAGGAAGGTAAGATTTGGCAGAAGCTTCCTCATATGTTAACAATTCAGGAGGCTGAACAAATGAAGATGAACATTTTGTGTTTTCTTGGAAGGTGTGACCATCATGGTCACAAGAAAGCAAAACTGTTGGGCTAAATGTTATTCCATTGCCCAACCAGGGCCCTCTGCTGCTGCCTCTTTGAAGAAAAGTGAGAAGTTCGTGGTGGTGACTGAATTCCTGTTGTTCCTATAGTGGGAAGTTTTTTAGGAAATTCATCCTAAGTATTTATGTTGTTTATAAGGACAGACTGTGGTGACAGTGGTTACTGTAAACCATGGATGGCAAATATTTGGCATGCAGGCCACCACCCACTCCTCTCAATGCCAGGGCAGATATCACAGCATCTGCATTCTATCCCCCACGAACCCTCAGTGGGGTGTGCCAGAGCTATCGATCAGAGACCAGAGCCAGTCCATGAATTGGAATTTGTTCGCCTTTCCTGTCTTAGACCATGGCATATGGCCTTTGGAAAGAAAAGATGGCTGAAGAAACCCTTGTTGATGTTTTTCAAATCACTTTAATGCTCTTTTTTATTTTTGAATTTAAATGAAAATTTTACTTGTGGTAAATACATAGAACATGCCACTTATCATCTTAACTACTTTTAAATATAAAATAACAATTCAATGGTGTTGAGTCATTAAGGGCATACTCATTATTGTGCAACCAATTTCCAGAACTCTTTTTGACTTGTAAACCTGAAATTTTGTATCCATTAAACAACTCCCCTTTGCTCTTTCCCCTAGCTCTTGGAAATTGCCATTCTACTTTCTATCTTTAAAATTTGAGTACTCTAGGTAGCTCACAGAAGCTAAAATTAAACAGTGTTTGTCTTTTTGTGACAGGCTTATTTCATGTTAATATCCTCAAGCTTCATCAATGTTGTGGCATGTGCCATAATTGTCTTCCTTTTTTAAGAATGAATAATATTTCATTTTGTGTATATATATCCCACATTGGGTTTATTCATTCAATTGCCGATGGACACTTGGGTTGCCTCTGCTATTGTAGATAATGCTGTTATGAATATGCAGATATCTTTTTGAGACCCTGTTTTCAATTATTTTGGGTAGATATCCATTGGTGGAATCACTGGATAATATAGTTATTCTATATTTAATATTTTGAGAAACCACCATACTGTTTTGCATAGTGGTGGTGCCATTTTACATTCCCACCAACAGTGCACAAATATTTTCATTTCTCCACATCCTTGCTAATATTTGTTGTATATACATTTTTTTGGTGCGTTCTAATAAGCATGAGTTGGCATCTCCCTGGGGGTTTGATTTCCGTTTCCCTTGTGGTTAGTGATGGTGAGAATGTCTTCATATACTTATTTGCCATTTGTGTATCTTCTTTGAAGAAATTTCTATTCAAGGTCTTTGCCCAATTTTGATTTTTCATTTGTTATTGTGCTGTAGGAATTACCTGTATGTTCTGGATATTAACCTCTTATCAAATATACAATCTGCAAATCTTTGCTCTCACTTCTTGGGTTGCTGTTTCATTCTGTTGACTATTTCCTTTGATTCACAGAAGTTTTTCACTTTGTCCACTTGCGTGTTCTTTTGGTGTCATATCCAAGAAATCCTTGCCAAATTCAGTGTCATGAAGCTTTCTCTGTATATTTTCTTCAAAGACTTTTATAATTTTAACTCTTATATTTAGATTGTTGATACATTTCAAATTAATTTTTCTATATGGTGTCAAGTAAGGGTCCAATTTTATCCTTTTGCATATAGATACCCAGTTTTCCCAGCACCATTTTTTGGAAGACTCTTCTTCATTAAATAATCTTGGCACCCTGTCAAAAATTAATTAACTGTACATGTGAGGGGTTATTTCTGGTGTCTCTATATGCTTCCATTGGTCTATATGTCTATCTTTATGTCAATACCACACTGTTTTGATATTATACTTTTGTAATAAGTTTCAAAATCTGGAAGTTTGAGACGTCCAACTTGTGTTTTTTTCAAGACTGTCTTGGCTTAACACTATTTTTCAGGCAAAGTTATTTAAAATTTTAATATTATATCATGGTGACTTTTCTGCCCTATTCACCAGACAGAATTGCACTGAAATGGCTTTTTGGGGAGCAAAAATAAATGCAAATCTGTTGATTATTTTAGGTACATTAATTTCTTGAAGTTATTTGCATGCCCTTAGGGAAAGCTGTATGAAAAAGTCTTGGAAAGTATCATGGAAACTGGCTTACAGTCTCTTTCAGCTATCAAAGTCAAAGTCTTTATAAGGCAGATCAGCATTATATATTTGCTAAAAGATTATTCTTCTTGATTTAATATAAATATTTTTGTTCTTTTTTTTCTATTTTTTTTTTTTTTTATTGTTTGGGGCTCATTGAGGGTACAAAGAATTAGGTTACATTGATTGCATTGTTAGATAAAAGTCCCTCTTATAATTGTGTCCTGCCCCCAAGAGGTGTGCCATACACTGTGACCCCCCTATCTTCCTCCCTCTTTCTCTCTCCCCACTTACTCATTCCCTTGTCTCCCCCTTGTATTAGCTCATCTACGGTCTTCATATTACAACTGAGTACATTGGATTCTTGCTTCTCCATCTTATGATGCTTTACTAAGAAGAATGTGTTCCACCTCTATCCAAATTAGTACCAAAGATGTATAGTCTCCATATTTTATAGTGGCTTAATAATATTCCATGGTATACATATATCACAGCTTGTTAATCCATTTCTGGATTGGTGGGTAATGTAGGATGTTTCCACACTTTGGCAATTTTAAATTGATCTGTGATAAACAGTCTAGTGCAAGTGTCCTTATGATAAAGGATTTTTTAAAATTCTGGGTAGATTCCCAGTAATGTGATTGTAGGATCAAATGGGAGGTCTAGTTTGAGTTCTTTGAGGATTCTTCATACTTTCTTCCAAAGAGGTTGTATTAGTTTGCAGTCCCACCAGCAGCGTAAAAGTGTTCCCTTCTCTCCACCTCCATGCCAGCATCTGCAGCTTTGAGACTTTTTGATGTGGGCCATTCTCACTGGAGTTAGGTGATATCTCAGGGTAGTTTTGATTTGCATTTCTCTGATGATTAGGAACAATGAGCATTTTTTCATGTTAGTTAGCCATTCACCTGTCTTCTTTAGAGAAGGTTTTATTCATGGTTCTTGCCCAGTGATATATGGGATTGTTGGGTCTTTTTTGTTGATTAATTTGAGTTCTATATAGATCCTAGTTATGAAGTGTTTGCCCAATTCATAATATGCAAATATCTTTTCCCATTCTGAAGGTTGCCTGATTGCTTTGCTTATTGTTTCCTTAGCTATACAGAAACTTTTCAGTTTAATTAAGTCCCATTTGTTTATTTTTGTTATTATAATTGCCTTGGAAGTCTTCATCACAAAATCTTTCCCCAGACTGATCTTCAGGTTTTTCCCCTACACTTTCTTTGAGGATTTTTATTGTTTCATGCCTCAGATTTAAATCTTTTAATCCTTCTTGAATCAATTTTTGTAAGTGGTGAGAGGTGTGGGTCCAGTTTCAATCTTTTACATGTGTTTATCCAGTTATCCCAACACCATTTATTGAATAAGGATTCTTTTCCCCAGTGTATATTCTTGTTTATTTTATCAAAGATCAGGTGGCTGTAAGATGTTAGTTTCATGTCATGGCTTTCTATTTGGTTCCAAATGGCTATGTCTCTATTCTTGTGCCAATACTATGCTGTTTTGATCACTATGGCCCTGTGGTATAATCAAAGTCTGGTAGGGTGATAACCCCAGGTTTGTTTTTATTACTAAGAATTGCCTTTGCTGTATGGGGTTTCCTGTGGTTCCATACAAAACAAAGAATTTTTTTTCCAAATCCTGAAAGTATGATGATGGTACTTCAATGGGGATTGCATTGAATTTGTAGATTGCTTTGAGTAGTATAGACATTTTCTCTACGTTGATTCTTCCTAGCTATGAGCATGGTATGTTCTTCCATTTGTTAATAACTTCTGCTATTTCTTTTCTCAGGGTTTTATAATTTTCTTTGAGGAGGTCCTTTACCTTTTTGCTATGCATATTCCTAGATATTTCATTTTTTTTGAAGTTACTGTGAAGGGTATTGAGTCCTTGATTAGCTTCTCATCTTGGCTGTTGTTGGCTATTGATTTGTGGACATTGATTTAATATCCTGAGACATTACTGTATTTTCTGATGACTTCTACGAATCTTGTGGCTGTCTTTGGGATTCTCTAAGTATAAGATCATATTGTTGGCAACGAGTAAGAGTTTGACCTCTGCATCCATTTGGATGAGCTTTATTTCCTTCTCTTGCCTGATTATATTGGCTAGAACTTGTAGCACTATGTTGAATATTGTTGACAATAGAGGACAATCTTGTTTGGTTCCAGTTCTAAGTGGAAAAGCTTTCAGTTTTACTCCATTTGGTATAATATTAGCTGTGCATTTGTTGTAGATGGCTTCAATCAGATTAAGAAATGTGACACCTATGCCTATATTCTTATGTGTTCCAATTAGAAAAGGATGCTGAATTTTATGAATGCTTTTTCTGCATCCATTGAGAGGATCATGTGGTCTTTGTTTTTGCTTCTGTTGATATGGTGAATTATGTTTATGGACTTGCATATATTAAACGAACTTTGCATCCTGGGATGAAACCTACTTGATCAGGATGAATGATTTATTTTTAATGTGTAGCTGCAATCTATTGGCTAGGATTTTTTTGAGAATTTTTGCATCTATATTCATTAGCGAGATTGGCCTAAAGTTCTCCATTTTAGTTGAGGCTTTTCCTTATTTTGATATCAGGGTGATATTTGCTTTGTAGAACATGTTGGGGAAGATTCCTTCCTTCTCAATTTTTTGAAATAATTTCTGTGGTATAGATATAAGCTCTTCTTTGAAGGTTTGATAGAATTTTGGTATGAAGCCATCTGGACCAAGGTTGAGAGACTTTTTATGGTTTCTTCAATTTCAGTTCTTGAAATCAGTCTGTTCAAGAGATCTATTTCTTCTTGATTAAGTGTAGGGAGTGGGTGATTTCAAGTATTGATTCATTTCCTCCACATTGTCAAATTCTGGGCATAGAGTTTTTTGTAGTACTCAGAGATGATCTCTTATATCTCTGTGGCATCTATTTTTATTTCCCCTTTATGATTTCTGGTTGAGGTTATTAGAGATTTTACTTTTTATTTCTAGTTAATATGACCAAAGGTTTATATAATTTATTCTTTTTTTGAAAAATTAATGTTTTGTTTCTTCGATTTTGTAAATGATTCTTTTGTTTTCAATTTCATTAATCTCTGATTTAATTTTGGGTATTTATTTTCTTTTTCTGGGTTTGAGATTAGATTGTTCTTCTTTTTTTCAGTTCCATAAGTTGGTCCATGAGTTTGTGGATGTGTTCTCTTTCTGTTTTCTGAATGTATGCATCTAATGTGATAAATTTTCCTCTTATGACTGCTTTTGCTATATCCCACAGGTTTTGTTGACTTGTGCCTTAATTGTTGTTATGTTTGAGGAATTTAACAATTTCCTCTTTTATCTCTTCCTAAACCTATCATTCAGAGTAAGGTTGTTTAATTTCCAAGTCTTTGTGTGGGGATGAACGTTTTTGTTGTAGTGAGTTCTACCTTTATTACCTTGTGGTCTGAGAAGACACAAGGTATAATTCTTTTAATTTTGCTGAGGTTTGATTTGTATCCTAGGATGTGGTCAATTTTGGAGTATGCAAAGGGCCGACAAGAAAAATGCATATTCTTTAGCTTTGGGATAGTGTGTTCTGTATATATCTATTATTCTCATTTTTTCTAGGGTCACATTTAAGTGCTTTGTATCTTTGTTTAGATTCTGTTTAGAGGACCTGTCCAGTTCAGTCAAAGGGGTGTTAAAGTCTTCAGCAATTATGTTGTTATGGGATATCATGTTGCTCAGACCCATCAAGGCCTGTTTCACAAATTGGGGAGCATTTAAGTTGGGTGCATAAATATTTAAAATTGAAATGTCTTCTTGTTGTATCATTCCTTTGACCAGTATAAAGTGTCCATATTTGTCTTTTTTACCTTTAGTTGCTTTAAATTTGCTTGAATCTGAAAATAAGATTGTGACCCCTCCTTTCTTCTGATTTTCATTAGCTTGAAATATTATTTTCCATCCCTTAACTCTGAGTCTTGATTTGTCCTTCAAAGCTAGGTGTGTCTCCTGGGTATACAATCAGCCAGCCTGTGCCTCTTCAGTGGTGAATTCAGTCCATCGACATTTATTGAGATAATTGATAAGTGTGGTGGAGTTCTATTCATCTTATTTTGTGAAAGTCCCTTGTGTAGTTTTATCCTTTGCACCATTGTGGAAGCTAAGTTTTGACCATTAGTGTCTGGGTGTTTACTTTGCTGATGGTCCATTGTAATGGTCACTGTTGAGAATAGGTCTAAGTATTTCCTGTACAACTGGTCTCGTTGTGGTGAATTTCCTCAGTGCTTGTATATATGCAAAAGATTTGATTTCTCCATCAATTTTGAAGCTTAGTTTAGCAGGATATGGAATTTTTAGGCTGGAAATTGTTTTGTTTAAGAATGTCAAAGGTGAATGACCATGCTTGGAAGGTTTCAGTTGAAAAGTCTGCTGTCATCCTAATGGTTCTGCCTATATAGGTCAGTTGGTGCTTACTCCTGGCTGCTTACACAATTTTTTCTTTCATTTTTGCTTTGGACATGTTCATTACAATGTGTATTCTGGAGGCTCTGTTTGAGTTGAGATGATCCGGGGTTTGATATCTATCTGAATGGAGTGTGACATGGTCTTTAGTAAAACTTGGGATGTTTTCATTTATGATAGTCTCCAGTAGGGCTTCCATTCCTTTGGGAAAATCTTCTTCTCCTTCAAGAACCCCTAGTAGTTGTATGCTTGAATTCCTCATGGAGTCTTGTAGTTCTCTAAGCACCTGTTCTGCTTTGTCTCTCTTCTTTTCTAACTCTTTAACTACCTGGGTTAACTTGAGAAGTTTGTCCTCTAGCTCTGAGGTTCTTCCTTTTTTATGGTCTAATCTATTTTTGATACTTTCTAGTGCATCTTTACATTCTCTGATTGTCTGCTTAATTTCCTTAATCTCCACTATATCCTTTCTATATTCTATACATCTCTTGTCTGACTTTTGTTCTGTCTTTCCGTTTTCTTGTCCATTATTTTTATAGTCCATATTTTATCATCCATATTTTAAATTCCCTTTCTATCAAGTTCATTAATTCTTTATGGGTAGAGTCTTCTGCAGTAGCTGCCTCATGGTCCCTTGAGGGAGTTCATCTGTTTTGGTTTTTTGGTTTTTCATGTTGTCTGAATTTTTCTGTTGGTTCCTCCTCATGTGTTCTTTCTTCTTGTTCACCTCCTTGCCCTCCTTTTCCCTTATCACTGCCTCCTTTGCTTCAAATTACCTTATCTCAGAGTTTAGGTCTTGAAATGGCCTTAGCCTAAGCAAAACCAAACTCTTCCTAGTGGCCAAACAGAAGTCCTTACTCTTCATGACAATATGTTGCAATATGTCACTGGAACACCAGGTGGCACAGTGCTATTTTAGGAGATGTAGAGCACAGCCAGCAACCTCCATTGGCCTTATACCGAACTTACAAGATTGCCTGATTATTTCCTTAACGTTCAGACCTTGCCAGGTTGGGAAGTTAAAGTTCACAAGACTCCTTCAGGGGCAGGTCTCACAGTGCCCCCTGCCTTCAGTTCCCATGGGGTATGGAACTCCCTCAGCCTGGGAGTGGAGTTCTGATTCTGGTAGGTAGAATTAAGATGTCTGTGCTTTAGGACCCTGCTAAGTAAGACCTTCTCATGACCTTCCCACAAGGGCAGCCTCCTAGCCACCAAGATCTTCTCAATATGGCTGCCTCGCCAGCCACCAAACCTATGGAAAATCTATTCAATTGACATTTAAATCTGGTTACTGTATTCTGTTCGAGTCCACCCACTCTTCCAAGCTTTCCACTCAATGAGCAGCTTCCCTCAACAACTGAAAACTCTGGAAAGGGTTCCTCCCATCCCAGGCCTCTGTTGGGGGCCAGCCAATCCCAGCTGATCACAATCACTTGCCTAGTTCATCAGATTTCCACCACTCCAGATCATAGGCTGTATTCAGGTCACCACCTCCTTGCTGTGCACCCTGAGCTGTGATTCTGCGTAAGGTCCTGGTGCCAGGTATGGCTGGGTTCTTTTTTTCCCCCAGTTGTTCTAGGAGAGCTCCGCTGAATGATCATTTGGGTCCGCCATCTTGATATGTTTCTGAAACTTTATCTGTTTTTGTTCTTGTTAAACCTTTTCACTTGTTTATCATGACATATGCACAGCAATCTCCATGTACATATAAATGAGATCTATGGAATTTCTTTCCTAGAAAGAGCACAATGTGGATCTTGAATATGGAACCCGTGTTACTTCTAAGATGCAAAGTGAAAGCAACTTTATTCTTTCTATCCACTCCTCATTAAGTGAATCTACAGAATAGCTCTTTCCCAGCTGTAGATGAAATCTGGGCATCTCAACAGGTCTGATCTATGCTGGGTAATTAAAAGCCAGTTGAAAAAAATTACATAGTGTCTTATTCTCAGTTCCACTTTATAGTTTCTCTCCTCCTCGGGGTCTAACCAGCCTCTAAATGAGACTCATGTGATGGATGTAGTGGGGGAGATGGTACCATTGTCACTGGCTATATCTCTCTTTATGAAAGAAATTGTTCCATGCCATTCCATACCCACTAGCTGCTTTTTGGACCCCTGGGAGTAGTGGTATTAGAAGGACAGGTAAGGAAGGTTTTACTTTTATGATAGAGTTGTAATCTGGTGGTGGTTCCATCAGCATGGTATCTTCTAAATGCTGATTCTTTCTCTTATTGTATGCATCCTTGTCCCTGCAAACTCTGGAAGTTCAGTTCATTTCCTGCCTTTAGAAGGTGGGAATCAAGTAACTGTCCTGTCATCTCCCAGACTCTAGGAGGTATAGCCAGGCTGTTTATGAATTTCTGCTAAAACTCTCCTTACCTGGCTTATAGGAAAGGGAAAACAACTACTGCAATTCAAAGCACTGTCTGCAAAGAAGTTCTTTATGTTTAGAATGAAATACAAGGAATTCTCTGTTTTCTGTTGTATAGCCTGGAGGAAAACAAAGGGGCAACACCTACAAAACTGCTTCACAGTTTCTTGGCTTGAGCTCATGGGTGCTCTATTCAAAGTGCAGTTCTGGGACTCAGGGTATTGGCTTTACCTGGGAGCTTGTTTGATATGTGAACACTACATTGTAACAACATCCAGAGTGATTCTTAGTTTAGACACATTAAAATTTGAGAGGCATAGTTCAAGAACTTAGAATTGATAGTACCTACACACTGTGCCTAGGAGTCTTTGCTGGGGCCAGGAAAAGCCACAGTCAGCATCTTGTTATATGTACATTCACCGTAAGGTTATAAATAATGAAATATTGAGACAGGAAATGGATAAAAATGAATGAAAAGAGAAGTAAAGTGGCATTTTTTAAAAACATTAATTAGGCCAGATGAAATAAGATTTTAGGTTAGTAAGAGTTGCATCTGATATCACCACTTGCTGAAGGCTTATTTTAGGTTTATTTTCAGCTTACTTTTTGCTTTGAGTCTTGGTTGCATGTTACTCCCTCCCCCATCTTTGCTTAATTGCTTTTCCTGCCATGTCTTAATTTTCATCCTCATAACCCCCCTGTGCTATGTCAGCAGTTTATGTTCTTTGTTTGTTTAGTTCATGTGATTCAGGGATTTCTTTTTGTAAACTTGGTAAACTTTTCCATATTTCCCGTTATATTGTTAGTGGGTTTGGAGCATTTTTTCCATTTATAGAATCCTTGTTGAAGTTGTTGAGTCTTGGAACTGTTAACTATTCAGTTATTTGTCTAAAAATATGGTGTGTGTGTGCGTATGTGCACACACGCGTGTGTATTTAATGAGAGTCAGTTAAAATAATTACAAGGAAATTCCCTGAGTTAGAATATTTTTTTGGTTGAGGCTAAATAAAACTGCAATTTGTTGTTTTGTCAGTAAGCCAGCATGAAATACTTACACATTAAAAACATACACATTTCAACATTTTTGTTTCCTTTAATTTTAACTGACTTATCTGAAAAGCTTTGGGCTGGACTTAATTTCTGCACACCATCTGTTACCACTGGATTTGAGACCACTCTGTCTGGCTCAGTAACACAGAGAATGGCTAATTTCCCCATCATTCATCTGGATGCAACTATTTAGATTACAATTTGTCAAGTTAAACTTATTTTGATATATTAACTTCTTCTTCTTCTGGAAAATGAAACCTTTACCTTTAGTTGGAATTTTTAATACTTGTGGACATTTAAGATAAACAAACCTCAAGGACTTTTTCTTTCATTCTTTATATTTCCTTGTTAGATACCCACCCATTTACCTCTTGGTGTCTCTAACATACAAGTATCATTATTTTCACTTTGTTCCTCTTGCTGTCACTTATTGAAAAGCTAACCTGAAGGAGAATTATACAATTAGTCTTTGGTAATATGGCCTTTTAAAAAAAATAAGCTTTTAATTTTGGAATAATTTGGGGTTTATAGGACAGAGGCAGAGATTTCTCATCTATCCTTCATCCAATTTCTCCTACTGTTAACATTTGACATAATTGTGGGATATTTATCACAGCTAGGAAATTGGCATTGGTCTATAACTTGCTATGGTTTGAATATTATCTCCTCCAAAACTCACATTGAAACTTAATCTGTAATGTGGCAGTAGTGAGAAGTGGGGCCTTAAATGATTGAAGGATAAATTCCTTCATGGATTAGTGGATTATCACAGAAGTAGGACTGGTTGCTTTGTACGGGGAGGAGGAGAGGTCTGAGCCAGCACGCTCAGCCCCTTCACTTGGAGATGCCCTGTGCCACCTGGGAACTCTGCAGAGAGTCTCCACCAGCACTCCAAGGCCCTTCCTTACTTGATGTGGTCCCCCAACCTTATCCTTCTCAGCATCCAGAACTGTAAGAATTTAATTTATTTTCCTTGTAAATTACAGTTTCAGGCATTCTGTTATAAGAAACAGAAAATAGTATTACTATAACCAGACAATATTTAGGTTTTATTAGTTTTCCACTAATGTCTCTTTCCTCTTCCAAAGTCTCACCTTAGTCTTCTCTGGTCTGGAGAAGTTTCCAGGCTTTTCCTAACCTTGTAAATCTAGGGATCTTATACCTGGATTTGGGTGTTTCTGATATTTTTTGTGTATTTAGATGGCGGTTATGGATTTGTGAGAAGAATGTATGAAGGTGAAGTGCCCTTCTTCTTGCATCCTGCTGAGGTGACCGACACTGACGTGACTCATTGTTGGTGAACCTAACCTTGCCCCTGCCTAAGACTGTGTCTGACTGGCAGCTTCTTACTTTCCATCTTTGCCCTAATGCCTACCTCCCACCTCTTGGCACATTTCCTCTTACCCAGGGTGGAGAATGATTCCCTTTCCACCTTGACATAAGTATCTCAGAAAAGTTTTTGAGCAAGTTGAACATAACCATTAAATCATTTAAATATTGTTTCCTCTCGAGGATATTTAAACTCCCAGCCTTATCTCTGAGGATAGAATCATGGATGAGAAGACTTTGCCTCCTATTAAAATTACTTCAGCTATCCAAAGATCTGACAGGCAGGTCCAGGGGAGGGAGAAGAGGAGTTGAGGGGATTGTGTTCTCTTTCCAGCACTTGAGACGGCATTCTAGTTGGTCTTCTGCCTTCTCTTCTAAGCAGTAAATCCTACCCTGGGCTGGCCCCCTACTGCATTTGTATTTTTAATAAAGTAGTAAACCGTGGCCTGGGGCTAAGGCTAAGTGAAGTCAACTTTCCACTGGATAGAGAGACAGACTGGGGTGTGTGGGTGCAGGATTGGGTTTCACAGAAGGAAAACTGTGTAATACAAATGCTGGCCAAGCATTTTGCTTTGGGGTTGGGATAATTCCTTATTTTGACTGTGTATTGTACTTTGCCCGTGGCTATTTTTTTTTTAATAATTTTATTAAATCACAATTGTGTACATTGGTGCAATCATGGGGCACAATGTGCTGACTTCATATACAATCTGGAATATTTTGGTCATACTGTTAAACATAGCCTTCATGGCATTTTCTTAATCACTATATGAAGACATTGATATTCTACATTTAATAAGTTTCACCAGTACCCTGCTAAGATGCACCGTATTGGTGGGATCACAACTGCCCGTGGCTATTTTTGAGATGCTTGTTTTCTTCCTTTCTTTCCCCATCCCTTCTTCTTCGGTTATTAGGCTTTCTCTTCTAATTTTCTGTGTCTCTTATAATATCTGCCTTTCATCTATTC